>MJUU01023309.1:160306-195138 GCA_002080025.1 Modiolus philippinarum
AATGGCCACGATGAACGCGGACGTGAAAGAAGACACCCACAAAAAAACGCGGGAACTCGCAAGAGTTATGTCCCTTGATGAACGCGGACGTGATAGAAGACACCTACAGAAATACAATGGTAACGATAACTTCCGAAAACATCCGAATGACCATGCCCGAGTCGTTCCGACTACCAGACTTCCGGTATACATATGGGGCTACGCCCACATCCGGTCGCGCATGTGCGCTCCAATAAAGTCAACCGTGACCCCTGCGGGGTCTTACACTCTTTCAACACGTCATTTCCGGTCAATATGGCTACTTACAGTAGTTATACACCTACTTCCGGTTGCGCATGCGCAGTGTTAACATGTTATACATCGACCACGTGACTTCCGCTTCCGGTCACGTGACTTTGGTCACGTGACTTCCGGTCTACGTCACTTCCGGTGACGTCACTTCCGGCTCCACCACGCTCCACCACGACAAATACGACTTTGTAACCACCTATATACTACTCCTCTTTAACAGGACAAACTCCGAGAAAAACCTGGGTTTAAAAAATTGAACTTGAGGCGCAAGTGTAAAGGGATGTTCTAGTGACTGAAATCGATTGTTTCAAAGCTATAGGATGTGTGGCAGTAAGACCCAATATTTACCATGAAACTAAAACTAAGGGAACAGATGTCTTATGTTCCAGAAACATTGAAGAAATATAGGGCTTGACGAAAACTTGATAAGCTTTTTTCTTCATCGGTTTAATTCACTTGCAAATAAGTTAACTCAAAAGCTATTTTTTTTTTTTTTTTTTGGAAATAGTCAGAATTTCATTGATTTTTGCTGTTTTTCACACAGTTTTGTCTTTTGCAAAATGTGGGCTGTTCTGAATAACAACTTCATTTTTGTGAAAATGTGCTAAATGATGAAATACATCATATCTGAAAGTTTGAAGTTGTTGTTTCTATGCGCCCTATGTTTTTCACTGAGAACATACAAAACTGCAGATTTTGTTATTTTCTTTTAAAAAGACAGCTTTTTGTGATGTCACAATGACGTCAAAATGAAAGGAATTTGTATTATTTGATGTTTTTATTTTCTAGCCACATAATAGTTAATATTTCCCATAAATATCATACTGCTTAAAGCACCTTGGATTTTGGGCAAAATATGGGTCTTCTTGTCATTCATCCCTTATAATCTTGTCGATATGTGTCCAACGAGGCCCGTCATGGGTTCCTTGATTACCTGATATTTAATGATAATTTGGTTATTAGCTTGCATTTTTATATAGTTTTTGATTACTAAGCCAAAAATTTATTAATTACCAAGGTAAAAATTAAATGATTAATTGATTACCAAGGCAAAAATTTAATGNNNCCTCAAAATTTCCAGTATCACATTTCCTTGTTTATTAATTTTATTCCTTATGTCCTCGTTTCTCTAGTTTTTAAACAACCAACAATAAATCAAAAATTGACTAAATGATATATGAATACTTATATTCGATGAAGCAATTTTTCTACATACTATGCTAACAATTCATATTCGTTGATTGTTTCTTTTGATTTGAAACTCGAAGGTCTGATACCATTATATAAGTTTAATGTTGTTTAGAATATTAAAGACTTCTTTTATTTTTGACTTTCTCTATATTGACCAATTAGAAGCTGATGATATCCAAGGATTCATCAAAGACCTTGATAAATTTGGCTTTGAGATTTAATATATCGATAATAACCATTTACCAAACTTTCTTTAAGTGATTACTTTGTTATTGGCTTGTCCTTGTCTTCTTATAAAATTTTAGTTTTCTGATATTTGGGTTATTGGATGTGGTTTGTTTCCATTGATTTATTTACTTTTTTACCTTTTTGGGCCATTTAGGTCTTGCTAAATGGTGTGAGGTTCCTCACTGTGTTGAAGACCGTACAGTGACCCCTAGATGCTTTGTTTTGTGTCGTTTTAACCTGGATATGGGATGTTGTCTCCTTGGCATTTACCCCATTTCCTTTCTTTTTCATATTTGTATACATTCAACTGCAGTGAAGAGGCGCGGGTTGTAGAAATGGTCACTTGCACAAACGAAATTAACAGTTCTCGCTAACTTAACACTGACTAATAACGAGTAACAAGATATCGAAGATACTATAAGTTTACTTTTGGATATGGCGACAACTTATGTCTCTTCAGTGCAGATAAAATCAGAATATTGGAAATCCGGATATCGAAAGATGTTGTTCCTTTGCTTGTATACACGGTGCATTTGTAGAGACTTTGTCTGATGTGCATTTACTCCATATTCTTTCATTGTTTATAAAGATAATAGAGAACAAATTATCAAAGGAATCCAAATAGAAAGTCAAATCAGGTAAAGACATAGCTTTGCATGTGGAAGGATACTTCTTAGTCGACGGTGGTTTTCACCTTATTCGTAAAGCGATTTTGTCAATAGAGCGAAATTACTGTCTCAAAAAATTTCTACATCAAGGGTATGTTTAGTCACTGTTGCAATTGTCACTACACATGTTTTACGATCGTCACAATGATTTGACAGACAGTTACAAAGTTTCTATTTCACAGATGAGAATAGATATCTTTGGGTAGATCCAGAGTTAATAAAAAATAATAATAATTACAAACGGAGTAAAAACAATAAGTCTCCACAAACTTCGTTTGGGAGGGAGACTTAATTACCGGACTGACAAACCCCGACTGTGACAAAACACTCAGTCTGACGGGTGCCATGCGTGGAGCAGATCATGCTTACCTTTCCGGAGCACCTGGTGATACCTTAGTTTTTGTAGGGTTCATACAGCTATTTCTAAATAGTTTTGTGGCGTTCTTGTTCAATTTTGTTTATTCATGCTGTCTCAATTCGTATTGAATAGTCTAATTTAGATATTGATATAAAAATTAATATTATGCAATGGCCACAAACTAATGTAAATAAACAAAGTAAAAATGGCACCTCTTATTGCAGATCTTTTTCTGTTCTGTTGCGAACGGGATTTCATGAAAAAACTACAAAATGGAACCATACAAAATAGCGATAAACTTATTTCTATTTTCAATGATAATAGCAGGTATATCGACGATATCCTTACTATTGACAATCCCAATTTTTAGCTTATGTTGACACCATTTACCCACAACAACTGAAACTTAATAAGGCAAACAATGATTCTAAATACTGCCCTTTTCTGGTTCGAAGTATCATCATTGACTCTGGTACAATAAAAACTAAAGTTTATGATAAAAGGGATGATTTTGATTTTACTATTATTAATTTCCCCTTTCTTGACGGCGAAGTTCCCCTAGCTCCAACCTACGGGGTGTATATATCTCAGCTTGTACGATTCGCTCGCATTTGTTCTACCCTTGATGATTTTAATGAGCGTAACCTTACTCTCACATCCAAACTACAGATTTCATAAATTATTAAATACTTTTAAGAACTTTTACAGAAGGTATGAACATTTGATATCTAGATATGATGTGACTCGCAAACAGCTAGTTACAAATGGCATTTCTCATCCTCTATTTTATGGAAATGTTGTTAAAAAATGTCAAAAACTGATAAAAAATCCAGAAAAACTGGGACGTAACTTACATTCTTTACGTAATAGTGGATATCGACGAGATATTCTGAACAAATCCGTTAAATTGGCTTTGGATTCCAGTGACCTGAAAACTTTACATATATACTGGCCTCTCACTGATACTGCCGATGTCTGCTGAAATACATGAAGACTCTTTACCAAACCCTTCGGGGAGTTTTGAGTTTGATTTTTCTTCCGTAGTGCGACAATGTTTTCCAGCAGACTAGATTCCTTCAGCTAACCGGCAGATTAGCGGCGAACACTCTTTGACCCTTCTTTCAAAATTACGTTTTGTCATATGCTTTTTTCTGTTTCAAGATAGTGGTCATTGAGTTAGTAGTCTACCTGTATTTGGTTTTATTCGCATGTTTATGATACTATAGAGAAACGGGATAGAGAAAGGGGAGGTTTGGGTACCCATAAACCGGTTTAACCCTTCCACTGGCTTTTGCTAGTGCCGGTACTAAGTTCGGCTATCCCGAGTTCCTATCGTTATTTATGTTTGTATCTTGTTCTCATTTTTGTTTTTCTGGTGCAGTTTGCTTGTAAATTGTGGCATGTGATTGTAGTTCCTGGCCATTGTAGGTGTTTGCTGTTTTCCTGTTTTTGTAATTACATATCTTGTGTCGTTGAATGTTCATATCTGAACATTTCTACTTGTATTTGGTGTTCACATCATTATGTTCTCGGCCATTGTAGGTGTTTGCTGTTATCCTGTTTTTTGTAATGGTAGGCCACAATTAAAAAGTAAAATTAAACCAAAAATGCAAACTATAAAACAGCTTAAAATATTCAAAATGGTCGGAAAGAAGAGTGTGCCCAACGTATTGCATGTTTCCAAATAAATCGGCTTTCTGATCAGAACCGAAGTATTGGACTACTGGATTGGTGAATATGGTGAATACCCTGTCCACCAAACAGAATCGCCCCAGTGGTAATAAATAAGAACATACTGAAGTTACTATAAATTAAGTATTGCACCAATTCGACTTACGAAAACAAAATACAGATAAATGGGAATAATAAGTATTTTATACATATTTTTGGAAGAATGAACATGCTAGGGCAAAGGTAACGAAATGGAGTGCTCGTGCAATTTAAAACTGGGTATAACCCTTCTTCTTCTATTGACAGGACTGACTCTGAAGAAACCTCAGGGTTTAAACATTAAACACGGGGTATACGTGTAAAGAGATGTTCTTGCTTAGATTCCTCTAGTGACTGAAATCGATTTCGTCTTGGTCGATGTTTCTCCTAGTGTATTCAAACTTTTCCAGCATCAAGGCGTACCACATTTCCTTGTCTATCAATTTTATCTACCTTGTCCTCGTCTTCAAACAACCAACAATAAATCAAAATTGACTAAAACTACGATTATTTTTTATTACTAATGCTTAAACTATATGGAACAATTTTGTATACATTATGCGTACAATAGATATCTACTGACTTTTTCTTTCGGTTTGTATAGATTTTGACAGTGTCATCTATTTAACACTGAAGGGATATGGAGTAAATGCAAATGAGACAAAGTCTCTACAAAAAACATGGTAAAAAATCAATAACAACATTTTTATTGTTGTTCTTCATCTTGAAGTCATTATGAGTCCTTCAACGATGAGCTTTACTCATACCTCATAGCAAGTCCAAGACGGCCCCTAGCACTGGTTTGAGCGGAATTCATTGCTAGATTTCGAGCAACGCTACATCCACGCTTTTTCACTCGTTGATATTTTACGAAAAATATGGAGAAAATAAACATTAGACAATAACACATATGTTAACTCCAACTGCAATTAACTGTAATGAGCTGTATGGACATTTCGGAAAATAATTCCTAATCAGTAGCACTAAAACCCAAACATAGGAAATCCACTATTCCAAAAAAAATGCTATAGTTCAGTATGTAAAACACACCCTTTATTCTTTACCTTCTGTGGCTGAGAATATCCAAAGTTGTGTTATAGATATGAAGGTATATGGAGCTTTATGATTTAACATATCGATAATGACGTACAATCTTTAAACAATCCTATTTGCATAACATTTACAATCGTCTGAATTTAAGAGACAAAAGCTGAAGAAATGGTCATCTTCAAAAACGAAATTAACAGTTCTTCGAATTTGTCCATGAAACTCCTATAACTGGTTATCTTGGAGTTCAATGACTTGCTCAAAGATACTGCACCACTTCTGTTAACTGGGACTCAATAAAGATTTCTCCGAACTTCACAAGTCCTGTAACGAGTGCCAAATATACCACCAGGCCTACTGATGCAAATTCAAATATTCAAAGAATCGTTAAGTAAATTAATCGTTGATTGCGTCTGACCTCTACCAAAGACTAAATCTGGTAAAAGCTATTATTTACATACAATTATGTGTGCGTCAACACCTTTTCCTATATTAAAACGCAAGCCATTATGAAGAAAAATGGTTTACCTTAGTTTGTCTCCCCAAGTCAATCCTATTGGATCAGGGTTCCAGTTTTATATCCAAATGTTCTAGCAAGTGCTCCATGAACATGGAATTAAACAATACGAGTAAGTATTATCTATGGTAACATGGTCTATTAGAACGTTTCTATCAAAAATTGCAGATAAACAAAGAAGGAATATGAAGGAAATGTAAATAAATGCAACTGAGACAAAGTCTCTAAAAATAAATGGTAAAACTAAGTAATGGAACAACGCTTTTACTGTTGTTCTTCATCTTGAAGTTACCACGAGGCCGTCAACAATGAGCTTTACTCATACCTCATAATAAGCTGAAGGACATGATTTTGACATGTTGTCTACAGTATCAAAAAGACTAGCATAAAGGTGTTCATTTCTTAATCTTTGCTTAGAGACAGGTGTTGAGAATATTGGATAGTACATTATTTACGCGGGCACATCTTTGTAACGTCTTAAAGTTACCGTACTCTATTGTTAACGTCAGTGTTTCTATGTGCTGTATCTATGTAACGTAAAAGGTCTGTCCTCCATTAAACGTTGTTGTATGTAGACATAGTTTATTTCTAATCGAATCTAATCCACAAAATTGGTCCCGCGAGGCGGATATAATGGAACCTTCAACGAGATTTAAGAAAGTGAGAGCTGGGAATCGTACTGCAGTTACGAAATTCTTCAGGAAATTGGAAGAAATGAACATTGATGCCGCTAATCTGATCATCGAAGCTATTGAGAGAAAACAAAGTGCTATCCTTCAACTGGATGAACAGATACTGGAAAATAACGCTGAGGAAAACATAGAAGATGAAATCACACAGACAGAGGAATACAACTTGGAGTTGGTTATGAATTTACGGAAGTATAAGAAATTTATTCAAAAGTCAGGAGAGGTAACATCGCATACTTCACACACTGTCACAGAGTTACCACAAGCCCGCCCTGAACCATACCCTGTTTCTAGATCTGTGGCAGGATCCTCTCGAATCGACCATTTAGTCTCCGATACCAGCCCAGAGAACACATGTGACTTTATTCCTACCGTATCGCATACAACATCACTCTCTAGCCAGAACCACCGCTTACCCAAACTTTCACTACCGACGTTTTCTGGTGATATTCTTGATTGGCCGCATTTTTGGGAATCGTTCGCATTAACTGTTCATGAAAACCACACCTTTACAGATATCCAGAAATTCACGTATCTTCAGTCACTTCTAGAGTCAGACGAGTTAGATATTATTGATGGCCTTAATCTATCTAGCACAAATTATCAAGCAGCACGTGAACTTTTACAAAGTCGCTATGGACAAAAAAACAAGATCAAAAACGCCTACATGAGATCACTCCTAGATTTAGAACCACCGATTAACACATTAGAGAGCTTGCGCAAATTCTTTGACAAATAAGAAGCTTATATCCGAGGTCTAGAGTCACTTGGACAAAATCAGGATAACTTCGGTGAATTACTTATTCCCGTTATGCTTGGTAAACTTCCTATGTCCGTTAAGAGTAACATAACTCGTGAGAATGGTAATGACGACTGGTCTCTTAACAACTTACGGAAAGCTATTAGGAAAGAAATATCTATACAAGATGCATGTACAGAAGGTTCCCATGGTAGTAGCATTCCTACCGCTAGTTTTCACGCTGGAATCGGAAATAGAAACAACAATCGGAACGAAAAACAAAACATTAAACCAAAAATGAACATCCATGAGAAAAATAATGTAAAGAATTTTATTTACTGTGATGAATCTCACTATTCCGGTGAATGTACCAAAGTAACAGAATGTCAAAAACGTTGGGATATTGTTAAGAGGAAAGGACTTTGTTTTTACTGCCTAGGAAACCACAAATCTGGACAATGTAAATCAAAAAAGACCTGTCGTAAATGCAATCGTAGACACCACACTAGTCTTTGCAATAAATCTAGTATACATCAGCATGAAACAAGTTCCGCTCTGACCCAGAGAAACGATAATGCGCCGATTCTTCATTCAAGTACCTATACTTCAGCCGTAGAGCAGAATTCAACTGTATTTCTGAAAACCGCTGTTGCACCCGTCTCAAACCCAGTGTAATGATGCCAACATTCTCTTTGATGAAGGAGCACAACGCTCATTTATAACCCAAGACCTAGCCAACAAACTGAAGTTGAAAAGGAAATTCTTAATATTTCCGCCTTCGGAAATTCAGACAAGACAGTGCGACACATGAGTAGAGCTACCGTTTATACGCAGATTCAGATGAAAACATTCCATTATCAGTGCTGATTGTACCCACCATTGCAGCTCCTATTCAGAATAATTACCATTCCATATCCCAGAAATTATCTTACCTGCGAGGTCTGAAGTTAGCACACCCCATATCGAATGGAGACAGTTTCACTATATCACTACTTATTGGTGCTGATCACTACTGGGATGTTGTTAAGAATGAGATTGTTAGAGGAAACGGTCCAACTGCTATGAACTCAAAAATTGGTTATTTACTATCAGGACCTCTTAATAAAGGGACAGTACAAGGAAAATCACATATGTTGAATATACTTACTGACCACAAGTATGAAGAACACGATATTGAGAAGTTTTGGAAGCTAGAATCTCTTTGGTATCCATGACGACGACAAATTATCAATGTAAAGATATAGATTTGCATCTGATTCGATATCATTTGATGAGGGTAGATACGTCGCTAAACTTCCATGGATTGAAGACTGTCCAGTAATTCCGACAAATGAGACGATTATATTTCTAAGATTTTCGTGAGATATAATAATGCATTGACCTCAATTCTTAAAATAAATACAGCTCTTTAAAGGAAAACCCCTTTAGAAAAATCAACTAACTCAGGTAATACACCTATCTGCGCATGCGGACAGGTAACCTCGTCAATAGAAAGCCCCAATACACTGACTTTCAATTCAGCTCGCTTCGCGTGTAGACGTACTTTTAGATTAATTTATCTTTAAATTGCTTACATGGCTAGCGTTCAACTCCGGGAAGTGCCACCGGGGCTTGCTACTCCACGTAGGGGTGAGGAAAACAACACAACATCACCTGGTATTCCCAGTGGGGTCAATATCCAGAACAGTAGTACATCCGCTGTGGCGGTTGGTACAGGGCCATCCCATGGCCATTCTGTAGCTGGGTCTGTGGACCCTCCACATAATAGACATGAAACTCGTGCTTCAGACGAAGAGGTGTCTCTAGAAGACCAGTCAGAAGACGACACAAGACGACAATGGGCTGCACACCTTGAAGGTCAAGGTCAGAGTAATGGCCGGAGTCGGAACTGTTAGTTCCGTAAAGAAGTCAAAGAAACAAAGGTATAATTCCCCTAGCTTAAGTTCAGAGCGGGGTTCAGAGTCAGACAATAATAGTAGTGACAGTAACAAATCTAGCAATTCTTCTTCTGGTTCAGAGTCTGATAATGTTTCTGATACTGAGAATTTTGTTCCGAAACCAGAGAAGAACAAAACCCAAGTTAAGATACCTAAACATGTAACTAAATATATAGTGAAATATGCTACTAAAGGTATTGACAAGAAAACTAGACAGGAAATTACTAAAAGTTGGCCTTTACCTGAGTCTAATCAATTAAAGGCTCTAGAGGTAGACAGATTTTTTAAGAAAAATTACTTTAAGGGTAAAAGAAAATGGAATGCTAAATTAGAGTCGTGTAAAGTAAACAATCAACTCAGAATTTTGGATACGTTTGGTCCACTATCTGTTCTGTGGTCGGAAGCTGAGGGGATAAAGAAATCTGGCAAGGGCATGGATCCCTCAGACGTTATTAACTTAGTTCAAAGAGCTATAGTTCTTGCCGGTAATGCACACTATGTCTTTAATACCGAGAGAAGAAAGGCTGTTTTGGCTAAGACAATGCCTGACAATATGGATTTTCTTTCCGATAAAAAGTCAAAAAAGAAACTTGCTAAGACCAAGGGTGATTTGATTGGCAGAAAATTTTTGAAACATCTTGCCAAAGAGAGTAAAGACGATAAACATCTTTGTGAACTATTAGTTCCCTCTTTTCACAAAAAGGGCAAGTTTGGCAAGTGTGGCTTTAAAAAACCTAACCACAACAATGCTCAGTTTTTTTCAGAACAGGCCTGCAAACAGCCTCCAGTTTACAGGCCCGAGACAGGATGCTCAAGTTCCAAGAGGGAGGCCATTACACAATACTCAGAACAGACAGAACAGAATGCCTGCTCAGACCCAAGGGAGTCAGAAGTAGAAATGGTAAGAGTAGATCCTCAAAAGTTTTTACTACCACACCAGAATTTAGTATCTCAGAATTTCCCTCTAGGAGGGAGAGTTTGTCATTTCCTGTCAAATTGGCAGGCCATAACTCAAAACCCCTGGATTTTACAGTGCATTCAAGGCATTCAGTTAGATCTGATTTCAACTCCAATTCAAAATGTATTACCGAATCCATCAATTTTCAACAAAGAGAAACAAGCTCTTGTGGACAAGGAAATTTTAGAACTAATAGAAAAAAAATGCAATTGCAGAAACAATTCTAACACAGGACTCTTTTATAAGCAACATTTTTTTAGTACAAAAGGAGGGGGGAGATCACAGACCTGTGATAAATTTGAAAGGGTTAAACCAGTTTTTGAGATATCAACACTTCAAGATGGAAGGTATCCATCTTTTGAAGGATCTTTTAATCCAGAACGACTGGATGTTGAAAATAGATCTAAAATCTGCCTATCTCACCCTTTCCATTGCAGAACAACACAGGAAATATCTAAAATTTTTCTGGAGGGGGAAGGTATGGGAATTTCGTTCCTTCCCTTTCGGAATTTCAATAGCTCTTTACCATTTCACAAAGATTTTGAGAGTCCCGGTTGCTTTATTAAGGAGACTGGGAATTCGTCTAATCATCTATCTAGACGACATATTGATTCTCAATCAATCAAAAATAGGAATAATGTCAGATTTGTCAACAGCTGTAAATCTTCTGCAAGGGTTGGGTTTCCTCATAAATCACCAGAAGTCTGTAGTTCAACCCTCTCAACAAATGGAGTTTTTAGGTTACACAGTAGATTCAATCTCAATGACACTATCTCTGCCCAAGGGAAAGATTGTAAAAATTATAGACAGTTGCAAAAATCTCCTCAAAGCAGTCAAGTACTCCAAAAAGAAATTACCAGTTCAAATACTTTTGAATTAACCCAATTAACGGAAAATGAAATTACAAACATACATTTTCTAACAGCTACATCTTTACAGGCTAAACCTGATAGTAAAACAGTTCCAACCATGTACTGGGTTCCTAAACTCCACAAAACGCCATATAAATCTAGATTCATTTTGTCATCTAGTCACTGTTCTACTACTAAAGTTTCTATTATACTCACTAATACCTTGACTGCTATTAAAAACCTGGTTATAAATTTCTGTAACAAAGTATATGAAAACAGTGGTATCAATCATTTTTGGAGTGTAAAAAATTCATTGGAAGTTCTCGATAAATTAAATGCTTATAATGCCCCTTTCGAATCCCTTGAAAGTTATGATTTCTCTACCCTCTATACTACCTTACCACATAATCTTATAAAGGAAAAATTCAGACGTCTTATTCAATGGGCATTCAAAAAATCCGATTGTGAATATATTTGTTCTAATTCTCTTCAAACACATTTTAGTAATACAAAACAAAAGAACTCAATTAATTGGACTTGTTTTGATATGATTTCAGCACTTGAATTTTTACTTGACAATATATTAATTCGTTTCGGTAACTCTATTTATCACCAGGTCATAGGAATTCCTATGGGTACCAATTGTGCACCACTTATAGCGGACCTCTTTTTGTACTGCTACGAATCTCAGTTTATGACCAACATCAGCAAAGACCCATCTAAACAGCATTTAATTGAAAAGTTTAACAATACTTTCCGATATTTGGATGATATTTTAACTTTGAATAATGACGACTTCAATACGTATTATAAGGACATCTACCCTAAAGAACTTACTTTGAATAAAGCCAATTCTAATAATCATCATTGTCCGTTCTTAGACATCAATTTTGATATAACGAATGGTAAATTAGACACTAAAATTTATGATAAAAGGGACGATTTTTCTTTTCCCATAGTTAATTATCCATTTCTGGACGGTGATGTTCCATTAGCGCCGTCATATGGTGTTTACATATCTCAACTTGTTCGATTTGCTCGAGTATGTAATAAAGTTTGCGATTTTAATGAACGGAATCTTTTCATAACTGAAAAACTATTACATCAAGGTTTTCGTTATCATAAACTAGTTAAAACCTTTACTAAATTTTATCATCGATATAAAGACTTAGTTCGTAAATACAATGCAACCTGTAAACATCTTATCAAGGCTGGCATTTCACACCCCTTATTTTATGGTAATGTTTTACATAAAAGTGAAAAATACTTGCACTCGCCTAGCAAACTTATAAAACCTTTGAATCGTCTGGTTCATAAGGGTTATAATTACGGTGTTGTCGTCGGGTCATTACGTATGGCCTTCTTTGGTGTTGACATTGATTTTTTGATAGGGTCTTTGCATTTTAACTAAACACATTCTAAATTTCTAAAATCAGTATTGCATGGACACGGGTTATGTATTCCGGTATATACATGAAATCATTATGCTAAACTCCTCACAGGAAGGGATCTTGATGGAAGCTGTATACTGAGGGTACATAACTTAATTTGTCAGTTGGTAATGGGTCTGGAGCTGGCATGTCAGTTGACTGCTAGTGGTCTCCTGTGATTTCATGTTTATGTCCGTGTGTTTGGTTCTTTCGGTTTCGTTTTTCACGGTTGACTCAGTCCTGTTGCCGGCTGGATTTTGCTGTTGTTGCGGTCGTTTTTTTATTTATCACATTGGCTGTAGGGGGAAGGTTTGGGCCCAATAGGGCTGGTTTGGCCCCGCCGCGGCGGGTTTGCGCCTGTCCTGGGTCAGGAAGTTTGTTAGGCCTTTGTGTGTCTTGTCTGTTTTCTAGTTAGTTCACTTTATGTCTATCGGAGTCTAGGAAGATGCTTATTTCGCTGAACTTGATTACTCTTTTATTTAGGGGCCAACTCCGACCTACCGTTGGGTGTGGGGTTTCCTCACCGTTCATTGAAGATCTTATGGTGGCTTTGAGTTGTTATTGCTCCCCTTAGGGTCGTTGTCTCTTTGACACATTCCCCGTTTCCCTTCTTTTTCTTAAAGTTTCAGCCAGAGATCTAGCAAAACTTATAGGCCAATTGGCAGCAACCAATCAAGCTGTCCTACCAGGTCCCCTCCATTATCGCAAAAGCACTCCATATGGGGGGTCATTACGATCAGTTAATAACATTAGATCAGAGAGCAAAGTCAGAGTTACAATGGTGGTCAGTAAAACTAGATCAATGGAACGGGAAGGCTCTGTTAAACCCAGAACCACATATAATTATCCAGTCAGACTCCAGTCTACTGGGATGGGGAGCTGTGTCTCAAGATACAAAAATAGGGGGTCTCTGGATGGAAGAGGAAAGAAAGCTTCACATCAATCAGTTAGAACTAAAAGCAGCTTTCTTAGCTCTTCAGTCTTTTGCAAAAACGCTCGAAAACAAGCATATTCTCATTCAGATGGACAACAGAACTGCAATGGCCTATATAAACAAAATGGGTGGGACCAGGTAGAGACCACTGATTCAGTTATCAGCAGAAATATGGGAATGGTGTTTTCAGAGGGGACTGACCATAACTGCAGAACATATCCCGGGGAAATGCAATCAGATTGCAGATTGTGAGAGCAGACACCAATCAGACAACAGCAGTTGGAAACTCAATCCGACAATTTTCAAAAGTCTTTTGTCTCTGTTCGGTCAATGTTCGGTCGATCTCTTTGCAGATCGAACGAATGCTCAACTGAAAGAGTATTTCAGTTGGAGACCCGACCCCCTTGCCAAAGCAGTAGACGGTTTACTTCAAAATTGGAAAGATATACAGGGTTATGCATTCCCCCATTTTGCCTAATAGGAGCTTGCCTAGCAAAAGTTCGGAAGGAGATGAGCACAATAATATTGATAACTCCGACTTGGCAGTCACAAATTTGGTACCCATCTCTTCTCCAGATGTTGATAGACGTCCCGGTCTTGATTCCAATGAACAATCGGACACTCCTGTCTCCCAGGGGGGAACCACACCCGTTAATAATGAACAACACTCTGTACCTAGCAGGGTGGAAGGTCTCGGGAGATCTTTCTCTTCAATGGGATTTTCAGAAGAAGTTAGAGAACTTCTCTTGGACTCCTGGAAGTCAGGTACAAAATCCGCTTACGATTGTGCCTGGAAGAAATGGCATAGCTGGTGCAACTCAAGGGAGACTGATCCGTTTTCAGCACCTCTGGCCTCTGTCCTAAATTTTTTAGCTTGGATGTTTCACAATGGCTATCAGTACAGAACAATTAACGTTCACAGATCTGCTATTTCTTCTGTTTTACCTAATATTGATGGCATTCCAGTTGGACAGGTTCCACTTGTTAAGCGATTATTAAAAGGAATTCTGCACAAAAAACCTCCATTACCCAAGTATCAATTTTCTTGGGATCTAGATTTAATTTTGAAATATTCACAAAAACTTCCAGCAAATAAAAACATGAAACTAAAAATTTTGGGGAAAAAACTCGCTATTTTATTAGCGCTTGCTGCACCAAAGTGAGTGTCAGAGATTGCCCGCTTGGATAGGCGGTTTATGTCAAAATCAAATAATATAGTAAAGTTTTCTTTACCAGGTCTCAGTAAAACACAGAAGGATTGTCAAAATAGAATGGTAGAATATAAAAAGTTTCATAATAGAAAATTATGCGTATTGTCTTGCTTGTCAGAATATGAAAAACAAACAGCTGATATAAGGCCTGAGTCTCCGACTGACCCTGACCCTTTGCTTAGGTCACATATTAAGCCTTTTAAGGGTTTGTCGCCACAGACAGTGAGTCACTGGATAAAATGGATTATGAAGGAAGCAGGAGTAGATGTCAATACTTTCCAAGCACATTCTTGTCGAATGGTGTCTACAAGTAAGGCCGCTAAAAATGGTCTTAGTGTAGAAGAAATTATGTCAATGGCAGATTGGTCTAATTCTGCTACATTTAAAAGATTTTATTTCAGAACAGAAATCAAAGATAGCTTTGTTGATAAAGTTTTCAATTGGTAAGTTGACTTTTTGGCTTTAAACATGCATTATTATATCTCACGAAAATCTTAGAAATATTATTTCAGATTTTGTGAGGGCGCGAAGCGCCCGAAATGAAATAATGATTATATGATAAGATTAAGTGAGATATAATAATGCATTTCCCATCCTACCCACCCAACACAACCATGTTGTATTTAATGCATTAATTTTGAGTTTGACATGACTCACTAATTGGTATTCGTATTTTTCAGAGTATTGCAATGGCAAGTTTATGTGTATGCAGTCAGGATTTTGGATGCTTAATCTTATTTTGTGTTGCGTTATGGATATTAGAACTGAACTTTGTTGGACTATTCGAATCAACTGTATCCATATTGTGGGACTATTCGTTTCAACTTATGAGAACCATGCGACTTGAGATGCCGAGATGGTGATTTTATGGACTTATTTGACACTGTGTTTTCTATTCCGTAAATTGGAGTTATTCGTGGGACAAGAACTGTTGCGGGACTTGTGTCTTATACTTGTGAATTATTATTGTAATAATTAAATAATTAACTTTATTAGTCTTATTTTATACAAAGATCATACATATGGTATAATGTAATGAGATTCTTTTGAAGGAGGGTAACAGTTTATGTGGTCAACTTTGTGTTATATCTTGGATGTTTTTAATTATTGCTTCATTGAAAGTCAGTGTATTGGGGCTTTCTATTGACGAGGTTACCTGTCCGCATGCGCAGACAGGTGTATTACCTGGGTTAGTTTATTTTTCTAAAGGGGTTTTCCTTTAAAGAGCTGTATTTATTTTAAGAATGGAGGCCAATGCATTATGATATCTCACTTAATCTTATCATATAATCATTATTTCATTTCGGTCGCTTCGCGCCCTCACAAAATCTGAAATTGTTCGTAAACGGACCGAGCGAGTCGTATCCAGACTACGTAACGAGCCCGAGTTATTGCAAGTTTATGGTAACATAATAACAGAACAGGAGAAACGTGGCTTTATTGAAAAGGTGGAAGAAAACCAGGAAACTACACCGGAACGCATACACTATATTCCGCACCATCCTGTCAAGAAGGACTCTACTACAACACCTATAAGAATAGTGTATGACTGCAGCTGTAAAGAGAATTCTAGACGTCCAAGTCTAAACGATTGTCTACATTCTTACCCGCCAATTACTCAAGACTTGACCGAAATACTTACACGATTTCGCACACAAAGATATGCAATCACTACTGACATCGAGAAAGCCTTTTTACAGGTTGGACTACACCCAAAGGATAGAGATGTTACACGCTTTTATTGGCTGAGCGACCCATCAGATGTCCATAGTGCGTTCACAACATATCGTTTTAAATCAATCTTGTTTGGAGCTACATGTTCCCCATTCATTTTGAATGCCACATTGCTAAGACATTTTGAATGTAATCCGTGTCCAACAGCTACCCAACTTACCCAAGATTTATATGTCGATAATGTGTTAAGTAGTTTTGCAACTGAAACTGAGGTGCTTATTTTTTATAGATGTTCAAGACGCCTATTATTGGAAGGAGGATTCAATCTTAGATCATGGAATTCAAATTCGACTAAACTAAGAGAAATTGCAAGTAATGAGAATGTCTTAGATGAAGACCGTGAGGTGAAAATCTTAGGCCTACGTTGGAATGTCACCGAAGATAAACTTCTTTTTCCGAAAATTGAACTTAACGCATGCAAATCGAACTTGACAAAACGAGAAATTCTCCGTCAGTCTTCAAGAATCTTTGATCCGCTTGGCATTTTAAGTCCAGTGACAGTGAAAGCTGAAATTCTTATGCAGTTATTATGGAAGCGAAATTTCGACTGGGATGAGTGCTTACCACATGATATTTCAGATCAATGGACCACGCTAATTGAAGATCTTAAAAATGCAACCTCACTGAAATTACCGAGATTATTGAATGACAACGGCGTGTCAGCAGAGAAAGGAACCTTACACGTTTTCACTGACTCAAGCTTACAAGCTTATGGAGCATGTGTTTATTTAATACAGGGAACAACTTCAACACTTTTAATGGCTAAAAGTCGAGTAGCCCGGTAAAGCCTACTACACTACCGAGATTGGAACTTATGGGGGCATTAGTTGGAGCAAAACTAGCTAATCACGTATCTGGTATTCTTGGTATTACGAAGATAACATTTTGGAGCGATAGTGAAATCGTCCTCAGCTTGATACAATCTACTAAACCACTGAAACAATTTGTTGAAAATAGAGTGACAGAAATAAGAGAGCTCTCTAACGGGCATGTATGGAGATATTGTCCGACCGAAAATAACCCTGCTGATTATCTCACACGTGAGGTAAAATCGACACAATTCATAGGAAATCTAGTATGGTTTAATGGTCCAAGTTGGTTAACAGAAAGTGAAGAAATGTGGCCGAAATGGGAAAGAAATCCGACTGTTTTGATAACGCTGTCAAATAACTTAGAGGATAATAAGAAAAGTAAGACCAAAACATCAGACGAAATTCATAATGAAGTTATTGATATTCAACGATTTAGCAGCTACTGGAAAGTTTTACGCATTATGTCTTATGTTAAACGATTCATAGAGAATTGTAAAACTGAAAATGAAAACCGCAAAGTTGGACCACTCGATTCAGAAGAAATTCAACAAGCAGTAGACTTACTTATACGAAATGTACAACAGAGTGTTTTTGAAAAGGAAATGAGAACTATTATAGAGAAAGGGTCGACTGCTACAAATATTCCGATAATTCGTCAGTTAAGACTTTACATTGATGAAAAGGGACTATTACGATCAGCTGGTAGAATAGATAATTCTGAAATAAGCGACTCCGCAAAGTATCCAATTTTACTTCCTTCGATACATCCGCTGACAAACTTGGTGATTTATGATGCTCACATCAATCAGTTACATTCTGGTGTTAATGGAACGATAACTTTGATACAACAACAAACATTATGGATACCACGAATTCGACAAAGAGTGAAAGCCATAGTCCAGAAATGTTTACCAAGCAGAAAACTTTTGAGCCGACCGTATATCGCACCCGACCCACCACCCCTCCCTAAGGATCGACTTACCGACGAACCACCATTCAGTGTAACCGGCGTGGATTTTACAGGAGCTTTACATGTGAAGCAAAATAACAGAGACATTAAAATGTATATATGCCTTTTCACCTGCGCCTCCACCAGAGCCGTTCATTTGGAGATAGCTTAACCGAGGAGTCGTTTATACTAGCGTTTCGTAGGTTTTCAAGTCGGAGATCTGTGCCTAGACTTATGTTATCGGACAATGCTTTAACCTATAAAAGTGCATCTAAAGAAATAACTTTACTTTCACAATCAGATTTCGTTCATGAGAAATTAAATGCAAATGGAACCGTCTGGAAGTTCATACCGAACAGAGCACCGTGGTATGGGGGTGGTGGGAGCGCTTATAGGACTCACCAAAAACGCATTGAAGAAATCACTTGGAAAAGCGTATATTGATATTGATACTTTACAAACATTAGTCACGGAAATCGAGTGCATCCTAAACGACCGTCCGCTGACTTATGTCTCTACTGAAGTTACAGATGCCAAACCGCTTAGTCCATCACATCTCCTGTATGGACGCCGATTAAAGACTTTACCATATCCTTCAGATTTAGTACAAAGAAGACCTTTAACAAAGACACTAGCCACAAAACGTGCAATGAAACAGAAAGAAATTCTTGAACACTTTCGAACACGATGGAAAAAAGAATATTTGACTTCTTTACGTGAATATCAACGAGCATATGGTGATAACCGTGAAACAATTCAAGTTGGTGATTATGTACAGATTCACGATGACACATCACGAACTTTATGGAATACAGGTATAGTGGAAAACCTTGTGCGCGGCGGAGACGGCTTGGTGAGATGTGCAAATGTGCGTACTAAATTTGGAGTAACAAGTCGACCCATAGTCAAACTTTATCCATTAGAACTGAACATTTTAAAGGATGGATCTAATAATCTAAGGAGAAGTGCTCGACATCAAACGACGACATTTTGATATGAGATCATATGATAGAGACTGTAATATGTGTATGCAATTATTCATGGACTTTTATTTCTTTTCTTTGAGGGTTTTATATTATGGACTTTAATGATTAAGTGATATTTATTATTTCATCTTTAATTTTCTGTGTTAAAGTTTACTTTCCGCGGCCCGGAGTATGTTGAGAATATTGGATAGTACATTATTTACGCGGGCACATCTTTGTAACGTCTTAAAGTTACCGCACTCTATTGTTAACGTCAGTGTTTCTATGTGTTGTATCTATGTAACGTAAAAGGTCTGTCCTCCATTAAACGTTGTTGTATGTAGACATAGTTTATTTCTAATCGAATCTAATCCACAAAAACAGGATTCTCATTGTTTTAGTCCGTTTGAGTTGGTGTTTGGGTAACACTACCAGGCGAACTTTTAAATTAGTTGAAGAACTAGAGGCTAACATGTGAGCATGTATCGCTCACCTGGTGGCCATCAAAAAAGATTTTCACACAAGATTTAATGATTAATCTGAGGTGACAGCCCATTGCTAGTAAAATCATTCATATGTTAGATTACTGCCATGTTAAAATGGCTAGTTAATATAAATTTGATGTATGGAACGCTTAGTCAAGAATAAACAATTAACAACATTTTCCCTTAAAGTTTTATGTTAAACTGTATTCACCCTTGGTGGCCTTTTTGTATTTCTGATTGGTTCAAATATAAACTATTTGGTAGACGACCATCAAGTTACCATGCCTTCTTTATATCACCTTGATATATGAATAAGCAATATACAACAGTTTTCCATACGGTCCAATGTTAAACTTTCATTTGCAGTGGCGACCGTCTTGGATTTATGATCGGTACTAAAATCACATTTGTTTAATGACCATCATTTGACCATTCCTAATTAACATCAACCTGTTTTATGAAAGGATTTTCAAGAATTATTAATTTACACATTTTCCCATCCTATGTTAAAACTATGTTCCCCGCTGGCAGCCATTTTAAATTTGTGATTGGTACAAATATATAAAATTTGGTAGATTACCATCATGTTAACATGCCTAGTTAATATCAACTTGATTTAAAAAAAAAAAGACTTTCAAGAATTAGAAATTTACAATATTTTCAGATAGGGTCGAATGTTTAACTAAGATCGCCAGTGGCGGCCATCTTGGATTTATGATCGGTTCTAAAATTTTGCATTTGTTTGGTGACCATCATCTACCATGCCTAGTTAATACCAACTTGATTACTCCCCTTTGGGTGGTGTTTGTCTCTTTGATACATTCCCCGTTTCCCTTCTTTTTCCTATTGATGTAGAATCGGTTTTCAAGAGGTAACAATTTACAACATTTTCCAATACGGTACTATGTTAAACTATGTTTCCGGTGGCTTGGATGAGATTCGAACCTGTAGATCATATGTAGAGATTGTAGATCTTGATAAGCTGAACACTTTTGGTATTTAAACTTAACCTCTATCTCGAATCGTCTTTAAAATACAAGACAAAATGTATAAAATTACGAAAATTTGGCAAATAAAGGGCAATACCTACAGCATGGGTTCTTAGATTTGCTTGAAAATATCCAAGGGGCAGATCATTTATGCTGAACATTTTTGCAATTTCAAGTTGATTTCTATCGGTTATAGTTTTTCTAATAGAAAATATAAAAATTTTGATTTTTTTTTCAGAAAAAGGGCAATACCTCAATGACAGATTTTCGGATTTTCTTCAAAATTGCAGGACATGTAAATCTTGCTATGCAGATCATTTATATATGTAATGTTTTTGAGTTATTTGCAAAAAAACAGCAATTTACCCCTAGGTTCTATTTTAAGTAACAGCCGCCATGTTGTTTGGTCTTCGGACTAATCGAACACAATTTTGAAACTGCATACCCTGGTAATGATTCAGGCAATATTTGATGACAATTGGCCCAGCTGTTTCAATGGAGAAAATTTTTGAAATTGTTGACGGACGATATATAAAATGACGAAAATTTGACAAAAAGGGCAATAACTCCAACATTCGTATTCAGATTTTCTTCAAAATTTCCAGAGGGGTAGATCTTGGTATGTTGAGCATTTTTACAATTTCAAGTTGACTTCTATCCGTTAGAGTTTTTTCAATAAAAAATAAAAAAATCTAATTTTGAAAATTTTACGGAAAAGGGGCAATAACTCCATGGCGGTTTTTGGGATTTTCTTCTTCAAAATTGAAAGGCATGTAGATCTTGCAATGCTAACCATTTTACACCGATCAGATTTTTATTATCTGTAACGGTTTTTTAAGTTATTTTACCCCTATGTTTTATTTTTAGTAACAACGGCCATGTTGTTTGACCTGCCGACTAATCGAACATAAGTTTGAGAAGCCATATCCTTTTGATAATTCAGGCCAAGTTTGGTTTCATTTGTCCCAGTGGTTTTAGAGGAGATGATTTTTTAAATTGTTATCAGAAGGACGGATGGGCGACGGGCGACGGACGCATATTGAAGGCAAAAGCTCACATGGTCTTTTCGGCCAGAAGAGCTAAAAATTGCTCCCAGAACGATATGACGTGAATTTTCTTGAGTTAAAATGCAGTTAGACTTGATTTAATTTGAATGTCTCGGTTTAAAATGAATAAAAAGTATACAAAGGCTGAAGTGTAATTTTCTAAAGAGTAATTTTAAAAACTAGTTATATATACATGCTTTCATTGCGTTCAATCCGTGAGCACTTAGTCAGCAGTGCTCTAAAACCAAGAAGAGTTATTGCTGACTATCGGGGAACAAGAGGATAAAAGAGAGCCAGATGTTACCTGTTCTTTTGCATTGGAAACTAGCAAAGTCTGCGGTCCAGACAATGTATTTACAATTTATAACGGTTTTACCTGTATTACAGAAAATAAACTATAGTGTACGTGATTATCTGTAAGCTGCGCTCAAAACTACATGTTGGGTAGACTAGCTGCCGATTGTGTGATCGTTTTGCAAAACATTTTCGTTCTGCTAAAAATAAACTAGACTGCCCAGTCGGCGATCATTTTTGTCTTCCTGGACACAGCCAGCATGATCTACAGGTCACTGTTCTAACTAAAGTGGAAGGTCGTGATCATAGACGTATGCTTGAACAGCGAATCATCCATCGCCTCGGTACAGTACGTCCCAGGGGAATAAATGTAAAACAGAACGCCGTAGATTTTAGATATTGTTTTTGTTATATCTTTTCATTCGTTGTTTGTCTTTTTGTTATTTATTTATTTATCAATTGATTTTGTAATTTCTTGTGATTTTAGCTAATCATCCGGTTTTTTTTGTCTCTTTGTTATTTATTTATTTATCAAATTTATCAATTAATTTTGTTATTTCTGCGTATACACCTAACGTATTTTTTTTCTATTTAGGCCATTTCTGTGATGTTCTTATTACAGGGTTTTAGTTGGAGAGAACAGAAGTGAGACGTGTCTCTGGTCCACGTTGATGTCCTCTTCTTCCTTTTTCACCCTCCCAACAGGATTAACTCTGAAAATTTGGGCCTTTTCTTTCTTGTACTTATATTTTTTAGATTTTAGTTTTATTTCATATTTTTATTTTGTTGTTCTCCATGCACGACAGCTATACAAACCTTCTTATTTTGTCTAATTTATATGACATTAAGCTGTCTCGCAACATTTTTTTTTTCTTATAGTATATTTACTATATTTTTATCAGTTGAGACCATGCCCTCTTTAAAGTCACTTACATCAAATTTGTTCAAAATTTTTTCTACCTTTCCTTCATCGTACCCTGACATTGTCAAACAACCCACCTTAAAATTATACAAAACCATCTGTAATATTACTCGGTACAGCAGTCATTTGAAATTTTGCGGTTCTGTTTTAACCAACGAGCTATTCCTAAAGGATTTATATACAAATTTAATCATTCCTTTGCTGTATCGAGCCTTGATTCTTTTCACTCTTAACTTCATTTGGAGTCTTTCAAGCACTCACGTAATTTGATAAAAATTGATATAGAAGCCATTCAAAATTATTTGGCTACACTCCGTTGTAATAAATTTTCACACAAAAGAGAACTTTTTTACAGCTTTCAGAACACATAATTTCGAAAATGCAAGAATGAAATTCACAGTTATTCCATTTCATGGAGAATGGCAAGAATCATAAAATTCGAAATTTGACAACTGAAACATTTCAGTGTATTACGACAATCTGCAAATCTGCCTTCATCCCCTACCACTACATTTAGATGTGTGCCAGACACAGTTATTCTGTCACCCGCAGAGGAAAGCCTCCTGTCTAAAAGTCTCAATTTCGTTCCGACAACTACATTTGCAGACAAGTTTCGAAATCACGTAGATATCCAGTCTTTTTTCCGACGCCTCCTTCTTAAGACTCACTTTTTCAACAAAGAACATGAGAATTCTTCTGATCCGTCTTCTGGTTTATCCGAAATTTTCAAACAAGGTAATTAAAAAAATCTACTTGGACTCCAAAGCCTTCCTTGTACCCCACTCTCGACCATTATTTTACTCAGTGTTTGGCAGAAATCTCGAACCTCAACACCAAACCTCTTAAAAAACACAACCTTAACCCAGATGGACAAATTGCACTGCGCCAGCTTAAAGCGAGACAGGATATAATCATTAAACCTGCCGACAAAAGTGGCGCATTAGTTGCCTGGGATGTCAATTGCTATGTTCAAGAGGCACAACCAGTTATCCAGTGGTCATTTTTACATGAAATTGGCTGACAACAATACCAAACAAAATTAAAAAACCGTTAAAACCTAAAGGTGGTTCGGGTGTCTAAAACTGCGCATCCATCTTGCGCATGTGATGAAAATTGGAATTTACCATTAAGATGTTGTAAAAATAATTTTGAATAGTTCATTGATAATAAAGAAAATGAAATAAGCAACATTTATGCTGCAAGTGTGCAAAATATATCACATTTTTGAAAAACTCTAATTTTATTAAGGGGAGATAATTCTAAAGAAATAATAAGGGGAAAATCACATTTTTATGATTTTTTCAAAAATATGATCGGTGACCCTATTTTTTAATTTCATATTTCCAAAGTTATTTCTTTAACACAGCTTATACTACATTTTCAAAAAAATCTATCGTTTTATTCACATAAAAAATTATAAAATAGTATTTTCTTCCTATATAGACTATATTAAAAAGCTAGAAATCTTGCTATTCCTGGAAAAACGAGTACGGTGACCTATTGATTTTTTACTAAAATTTTAAAGTGCATGTAATAAGCTTTCATTCACAGAAAAATAAGAAAAATCTATCGTTTTGTTTTTAGTCACCCGAACTACCTTGATATTAGATAATATCGAAAATGAAATTCTACCGGCAGAAGCCAAACATCTGATTTTCACTGAACCTCGAACATCAAGATAAGATTCACAAACCTTGTAATCAAGGAAGGTCCATCGTTTTTGCATGTAGTTGTCCAACGGAGAAAATATCTAGCTTGCTTCATGAGATTTTTATTACTATCGTTGAAAGTCTCCCTTCCTATATCAAGGACACCAATCATGCATTGAGTGTTCTTGATAATTACAATGTAAGGGGTACAACACCCAAGATTTTCACGATGGACATATCTGCTCTATATACGAGCATCCTTCATAATGAAGCAATTAAACACTTCTTAGGTAGGAGACCTAATCCCTATTTCGACACTGGAATCATTCTGAGGCTAACAGAACTAGTTCTCAGCTTAAATACTTTCCAGTTCAACGGGGATTTCTATGCTCAGATTGACGGGGTTGCCATGGGAACAAAAATTGGTCCTAGTTTAGCTTGTCTTTTTGTTGGATACCTTGAGGAAAAGATGTTCGCAGAGTTCAATGGACCGATTCCTGAGGGATCTCCGATCGTTCATTGGTTTGTGTCGTCTTACCATCCGGCCATCCGGCCATCAAGTACACTTTCACGGCGAGAGAGTCGGAACTGTCCTTTTTGGACATAATCTGCAGGGTGTCCGAAGACAAATCGAAACTTCGATCTTCTACAAACCCACTGGTGCACACTGCTACTTGAACTATACATCTTGTCATCCTTAGTCTTGCAAGACGCTATACCTTTATCTCAGTTTTTGAGACAGGGTCCCTTTGTTCTCAATTTCCATCCCCATAACGTCGCAATCAGAAACATTTTGCTAAAAAAAATTCAAGCAAAAAGTACAGAAAGTTCCCCTGAGGCCTGAAGTGTTTCCTACCCCTCCCCTCACGGCATACAGAAGGGACAAAACTATCATTAAGCATTTAGTCAGCAGTGCTCTAAAACCAAGAAGAGTTATTGCTGACTATCGGGGAACAAGAGGATAAAAGAGAGCCAGATGTGTTACCCTGTCCTTTTGTATTGGAAACAGCGAAGTCCCCGGTCCAGATAATGTATATACAATTTATGTATTACAGAAAATGTAGTGTACGTGATTATCTGTAAGCTGTGCTCAAAACTATATGTTGGGGAGACTAGCCGCTGATTGGTGATCGTTTTGCAAAACATTTACGTTCTGTTAAAAATAAACTAGACTTCCCAGTCGGCAATCATTTTTGCCTTCCTGGACACAGCCAGTCCTAACTAAAGTGGAAGGAGGTCGTGATCATAGACGCATGCTTGAACAGCGAATCATCCATCGCCTCGGTACAGTGCGTCCAAGGGGGGTAAATGTAAAACAGAACGCCGAGGATTAGATATCGTTTTTGTGTTAACTAATCATCCGTTGTTTGTCTTTTTGTATCAATTGAATTTGTAATTTCTTGTAAATTAAGCTTATCCGTTTTTTTTTTTTTTGCCTTTTTGTTATTTTGGAATTGAACTGTAAAGCGTAAAATTTTGAATAAAAGACAACCATTTAAACATTACAAGAGCTGATGGTACAGCTATAGACACGGCGTTGAATAACTTAAGATCGGTTGTAACATGCCTGAAAATGTGGACGGAAAAACTTGATGGAGGAGAACATATGAAAGAAACAATTATAACAAGTTGTAATTTTGTAATGATGCCAACATAAAACAAAATCAAAAATGATCCCCATAATTGTTCACACTAGAAATCAAGGGAACAACTTTTTTTTTCTTTTTTTTATAATATAATTTTTACCCTAGACATTTCCATAATATTAATTCGCTAAATTCGTATTTTGTCTTTTGTAGGCTGAAATCTTACGATTTTTTCCTTGCCTTTACATTTATTTCGTAACAACCGCTAACATAATAAATTCGTCTATATGGTTTTATACCCCATCCCTCTTTTTGATATTTTTACTGAAAAGGGAGTCTAAAAGATATTGATGGAAATGTTGTATTTTATGACATATCCTAACGTGTAAACAAACAAGTAAGTACAGCTAATAGAGGGTCAGGGAGGGATCCTCTTCTCGTGTAATCAGGCAAATAAAACAAATCAATGAATTCAAAACACGTCCATTTGTGAGTGTAACTTCCACAAATTACGCACCCAAAAATACCTTTTGAATTCCCTTGCCATTCCCTCCTGCAATACATTAATCAGATAATCGAAAATACAGAAAAATGGATATCATCGAAAATTAATCGTTAAAATCAAATCGATGAAAGTAACACTTTTTGCATTATTTTGTCAGGTTTGATCTCTGTGACAATGGTGTATTCGCCAGGCGTTTTAGAACTGGTGTGGCCACTTGATAGCAATACGTATACCACTGAGGTAATGCAATCACCTACTGACCCAGTTTCAAGGAATAGTTGCGTTCCCACATTCAGTGAACAGCCGGCTGGTTATCCTTTCCCTGGAATTGCACTAGATGGGAGTACCCGCGTTGATGTAACAGTAACATATCCTATTTCAAACAGTCTTGCAGAGGACTACGCCTTTTCCGGAATGTTTAAAATGTCAAGTGCATCTGGAACAATTTTTCACTATAAAGCAGACGTCGGCAGCAATTTCAAAGAACTTCTACTCTATATGTCAGGTGGAAGTATTTACATCAAAAGAGTCACCTCCATAACGGAAACTTGTAACGCTACAGTGACACTGCCAAGTTCTTGGTTCCACATATCATTTGGTATAGACAACAGCAATGAGAAAGCAAAGTTTCATATTAATGAGATGAAGATACTGGAATGTACCTTAACAGTTGACATAGATATTTTTGTACCAGGAACACTCCGCGTCGGCTGGAATCACGATGAAAACGAGGCTGGTGTGATTGGTCACGTAATCTGCGCAGCATATCACATAGGTGATATAAAACCAGCTGCAATTGAAGCCGAGGCTATATGCAAACAAAGCAGGTCAGCAAGTAAGTATTGGGGATATCAAAAAGAAAATCATAAAAACTACAGGGAAATATTATAGAGGTCGCCCTTTCACGACATTACGCTTCAAAATTTGCTAAATCACGCATCATTCTTATTAGGTTTCGGCTTTTACGTACATAAACATAGGAAATCCCATATCGCGCATTTTGTCTTGGGGGCGACATTTTTCACAGACCACGCTTAGTTCCCCACAGCGCCCCGTTGTATGTGCATATATATGTATAACATATACAGTTTTACTGCAGATTGAGGAGTTTCGCTCCTAATGTTTAAGGATTTCTGTCAGATTTTCGGAATCCTCGGGTTTTATCCATTTAAAAGCATTATATTTTTTGCCCATTGACCCCCCTTATGTTTTTTCATAATTTCATTTTAAATTTCATTTTATACATCTTTGTGAGCATTCTATAAAAATTTCATTCAATTCTATTTATTCTGCCACATTCATTCATGGTCAAACCTTGTTAATATTAATCCTATTAAAAATCAGAGGAGTTCATTTTCCCGCCAAATTTTCAATCACTTAAATCTCAAAAACGAGATCATCAGCCTATTATTTTTCCACATAAATTGTTTCTTTTTTGATTTTCTAACAAAAATCATGTTTATTTGAAATCTTATTTATTTTCAAATGGAGTAGCGAATCCCCTTAACATTGTATGAGGTCAATACCAAATGTACCAAACAAAGATTTGTTAGAGTTGTAGTACAAATTGTAACAAGATAAGGCAGGTGTAAAAATTGTAAACCGCACTGGTTCTCAGGAATTTCATAAGAAATTGTTGGTTAATAGAGGGAAAATTTGGAATTTGGAATACAGTTAGAAATTTGTCTGTTTAAAAAAGTTAGAATTTATCGTTTTGGATACAGAAAATTTGAATATTGTAAGAATTATAGCAGTTTGAATTTTTTATTTTCACATTTGCAATCAGAGGAATTCTGTTAACAGAATAGAATTCTAATATTTACATCTGGAATTGGGTTTTACTTAAAATTGTTGCTGTTTTAAATATGAGTTCGTTAAAAGATGCAATTACAACGGTAGATAATTTAGCTCATTTTATTCATATATAGCAGATTTAATAAATAGAAGTATGGGAGTCTGATATAAAGTATTGTATTTCTAGTACAGTAAGAATTAAGAAGCTGTTTGAATTTTAAATAGTGACGAGTGTTATTAGAATTTTGAAATTAGTTCAACTTGAAAATATTAAAGCAGTTTGATTAATACAGAATATAAATAATTAGAGCAGTGCTGCATTTTGAGTACAGCAAACATTATAGAACTTTTTTTTTATTTTGTTTAAACAGCTAGAATTAACGAAAATTACAATCACATGCCACAATCCAAAAGGGTACTGGACTAGAAAAGCACACATAGAAATAACAGATAAACGTAAAAACGATAGGACTTTGGGACAGCCGGACCTTGTATCGGCACTAGCAAAAGCTGGCGGTTAATGGGTACCCAAGCCTACTCTTTCTCTTTTCGCTATAGTATAGTAAACATACAAATAAAACCCAATACAGGTAGACAGGTACTAACTCGATGACCACGATGACAAGGAAAAGATGGGAAAAAACGTAATTTAGAAAGAAAGGTCAAAGTGTGCTCGACGCTTAAAAGATGACTAGTCAGGCTGGATCCAGGCAATTTGAAAATGGGGGTTCCAATAAGAAATTAAAGGAAATTTCGCCGAGCGGAGAGAGGCGCGAAAATTTTTAGGGTATTTTCTTAGTAAAACACCAAGATATTCATTAAAAAAACATGATTGTTCAGAAAAAGGGGGGTTCTAACCCAGGACCCTCCCCTTGGATCCGCCAATGCTAGTGATGCTGGTTAAACAAACTCAAACTCAAAAATCAAACTCAAAACTTCCCGAAGGGTTTGGTAAAGAGTCGTCACGAATTTCACTAGACATCGGCAGTATCAGTGAGAGGCCAGTATACGTGTAAATTCTCCAGCCTATTTGATACTAAAGCCCATTTAGGGACCGACCATTTAACTTGAAGGGGGGGCTATGGTTTTTTTCTAAAAAAAATATTTTGGATCTGATTTTATGTGAAAAAAATATTTTGGCTGCCAAAATGATGAAAAAAAATTTTCTGACTGAGGCTTTCTGCCCAAAAAAATAATGTTAATTTTNCCCCCCCCCCCCCTTTGGATCCGCCAATGCTAGTGATGCTGATTAAACAAACTCAAACTCAAAAATCAAACTCAAAACTTCCCGAATGGTTTGGTAAAGAATCGTCACGAATTTCACTAGACATCGGCAGTATCAGTGAGAGGCCAGTATACGTGTAAATTCTCCAGCCTATTTGATTCTAAAGCCTATTTAACGGATTTCAAAATCGATGCTTTGACCATTAGATTTTTTTATGGTGTCAACCACTTTTTTGTTCAATATATCGTGAGAAATTTTATAGAATTCTAAATATTTATTCATGATGGTTCTTAATGCAAAGTACTAGTAAATAAAAAATCAGTGATTTTCAATTTTTGTCAAAAGCAACGGCTTCAAAAGAAACTTAATATTAGATTTTTTTCTGATTGCACTGTAAAAGATATTTTTTTACAGAAAATCTGTTTATTACGATATAGGACCTATCAAAAATATTTTTGAATTCGTTATAACGAATTCAATTTGTTATAACAAATTTTTGAATTCGTTACAACAGATTGTTGAAATTGTTATAACGAATTTAATTCGTTATTTCTTATAACAAATTGTTAATTAATTGATTGATTGAATATTGTTTAACGTCTACTGAGCAATATTTCAGCTATATCAAGACGAGAACAAGTTTGTTAATAAATAATGACTTTGGGGTATGAAAAGGGTCATGGGACGGGAAATTCTGACTGCCACTGGAAAAGTAGGATGAAATCGAAAGGGCGGGGAATTTAGCCTTGTAGCCGATCACCTACGGACCACTCAAAAAAGCTTGCTACAAGGGTGCAGGAAGCGTGGCATTTCTTCAAACACGTGGACCTGAGTTTACACCCAATCCGAAAGATGGGTTGTGTATTAATTAATCCCGCTCAACCACGGAATGGGTCCTATTTCTATATCCCAGGGTTCCCACGGGGTCAGTCCCGTTTAGAAGGGGCCATACCCCGCAAGTCGGAGATACTAGGTCCTATTTCTATACCCCGGGGTTCTCTCGGGGGACAAATTGTTAAAACGAATTCTTAAATTTGTTGTAACGAATAAAATTTGTTATAACAAATTCAAAAATCTGTTATAACAAATTCCAAAATTTGTAATAAAAAATGAAATTCTTTATATCAAATTCCAGAATTCGTTATAACGAATTCAAAGAAAAAATGATAGGTCCTATATGGGCTTCCGTAGTTTATACATATAGAGTGAACATAAAGTTTGTTGTTTTATTGTCACTATGTCAACATTTTCTAGCAATCATCAGAAACCTTATTAATTGTAGATACGCCTAACTGTACCCTGACCCCCATAAAGAGGACATCAATGGGAAATTGCTTCAGACAACCAACCGAGGGGATCGTTCTCAAATCCCTCAATATGATCGCTACCCATGAAAGGGGTACGGAAATACAATGTGCCATGGCATGTCTATTGAACAATATGTGTTGGTATTATAAAGCTGTAGACGTAGACGGTAAAGTAAATTGTTTGTTGTATGACAGTACGGTTGCATATTGGCATGGAGGACCTGGTGATGATCTGGTATACCAATGGGAACAGTGCCCTTCCTAATTATATGGAGAGATATACAATGAACTATATATGTAAAAAAATCAAGGTGGCATACTATACATCGTTTAATGTTGATATATATACCTCAAATTTAGTGCAACTTCAGTATTTGTTATTTTATTGAATTGACCGATTTAGACATGGGATTGTCATTGTGTGGGTCAAAACGTTTTTTGATAGTACACTGAGCATGTACGTCGTTTATGAGGATGGAAGTTGAATTTCTGAATCGGTCCATTGAAGAACTTGTTTTGTTAATTTTTAAGTAAAGATGTACTGCTTCAAAAGGGACTTTTTCACAAAATGGATGCAGGATAGCATGTTATGTCTTTCTTCGGTACATACAATGCCATAATTTATAGTTGTAATTATGGATACTAGTTTTTATATCGTAACCTTTTAAATGTATTTAACATGTCTTTTTACATGTATTGATTTTGATTTCTGAAATACTAGAGAATAGTTTTCATTTGTAACATACAAAGAAAGAAACATTTGTAACAAATATTAATGAAGCTATTTCGTAGCAGGTTGAGAAGAAAAAAAAAAAGAAAATTCAATGATTTTCTACAAAAACATCTCCCCTATTTAGAAAAAATCCTCACAATTCACATCGGATGCAAACAGAGAACAAGAAGGAGTATGTAATACTGAATCTTCCTGCGAGTAAAGTCATTCTTCTGTGAGGAATTCGCCTCGGGATAAAAACGCAAACAAAATGTGCTACAGATTTTTTTCTACTGAATTCAAACATTTCATATGATCTGTTTATTTGATGTAATATTTTTATCAGTATTATTCACCGACCCAAGTATATTCTTTATTCTTACTGTCATTTTTGTAAATATTTTGTTACTGGTGGGGTAGAGGAAATCATGTGTAATTATGTCAATACTACTATTGTAAGGTAAGATGTTAGTGTGAGTAGAAGCTAAGAGGATATAACCCCCCCCCACACACACACACACACACCATGGGGGACTTTGGCATTATTTTGGACGTACTTTGGACTTGGCCACTTGAGTTCATGTTCTCCACGGACTAAAAAATATGGCATTTTGGACTTGTACTTCAAATTTCCAAAAACTTTCAAAAAATATAACATGGACTTTTGACTTTATCTCAAATTTTGGGTGTACTCTGGACTAAGGGGGTATCGGACTTTACCCTCAACTAAGTGGTGTGACAGAAATCTGTCGAGGACAAGTTAAATAGAAGCTTTTGACTGGTTTTTGATGAAACATGATGTTTGGATAGAGTTACTCTTGTACATATTTGTTTCAAGGACAATTTTCGAAATATTTTTATAACATATGTGAACATTTTGTAATAAGAGTGTAGGGAAACAAATGTGCGATAACCATTTATTTAAAATGGTGTTATGTCTTTTTTTCACGGATTTGATATTATTTTTTTTTTTTTCAATTTGTGTAAATGTTCATTGAGATGTCCATACTTTTGATTTATTTGAAACTATTTGACACCAAGCGTAGAAACATCTGTGGTTGATTTTCTACATTCATCATACATGTATAAACTTTTAACCTTGTATTGACAGTTTTCTTAATTAAAACTAAGTGTCATTTTTACCTTCTATTGTTATATTGTTATCTGTTGCGATTGGGTTCTAACACATTAAAGTTTTTTAAAACAACAATTTGAAAAAAAAATAATATTTCTTTAGCCTATGACATGATGTCAGATATTGCATGTTTTATCTTCATCATGGAGAAATGGAAGTCTGTTTTTGAAGAATGTTAAATTATATACCGATCTAAACATGAAATATACAGTGCATACTTTTCTTCTAATAACTCGAAATCAAGTATCTGAAAGCAAATGTTATTGCATTGTTGTTGTGCTTCTGGTTCTGATCAGTATTATCCTACAGATATCTTGGGTTTCTCTTCTGATCAAAATTGTGAATGTTTACATAACATTTACACTGTAATGAAATATTTATAAAAAAAAAAACTAGTCTGTAATTTGCAACTTTGGTTAAAAACCCATGTAGACCTTTCTTGTTTCCATTGGTAGAGAGTTCCATTTCTCTTGTTTAATACAAATCACTTATCGGCCTGTAAATTTGCACCTAGTGCATAAAAATTAACTGCAACAACATAACCCTGGTAACGAGGCTCAGAGACATCGCTCACCTGACAAAATGCTTCTATGCCATGCATGACCAAAAGGATGTTTTTTTACCAATATGGTCAGATGTATAGCTATGTTCTCAACTAGCATGTCTGATCCTATTGAAATGAATAATTTTTGCAAAGGACCTTCTATACATATAGTTAAATTTGCTTGATCAGTTTCAGAGATAATGACTAAAAGGACGGTTATCTCATAGCTGACTCAAATGTTAAAGTATGTTCTGCACTGGAAGCCATATTTTTTATGAGATCGAAATGAAATTAGCAATTTTTGTAAAAGTACCTTCCGTACATTATTCCTGTAAAGATTGGTTGAATTTGCTTCAGTGAGAAAACTTGGCAACACAAAAGGAGACAACATGACAAAGGCACCATAAAATCAAAACACTAGTAGTGCCAAACCTTAAAAAATGGGGTATCATCATGTTCTCCGGAAGGGTAAACATGATTTATTTGATATGAAATTGTACCCTAATGATTCCGAATTCAAGTAAATTGAGATAGTGTTTACATTATTTACTGAATCCTGATTCCAGAGTGAAGCACCTAATGCTATCAAATAGCCCACAATTAAATTTAAAAAAACATGCATGCTTTTTTATCCAAAAGCAATCCATCTAACTCTTATTTCAAAATGTAACTGGCTAAGGGTTTTCACTCAAGTGGCCCATAACAAATGTCAAATCATTAGGTGAATGTACACAAGGAACGACCGGTAGTATGGAAAGATAACTTGGTCATTCATTTTCAATATCTAATTTGTTGTGAATTTTGTTGGATACTAAGGAGTATTTCCCTGATGCAAAGCCCTGTGTCCTAGCTGATTTTAGCTTTCTATTTAGATCATATTGATTATTGTGTCGCCTGCGTTCACGCAGTGGCGACATATAGGGATCACTATCCGTCGTCTTGCGTCGGCGTCACAAAAATTTCTGTCAGTTTTCTCAGAAACTATGTATCCGAGCTTTCTGCAATTTGGCATGGAGTATCAGTATGGGGACCTATACCGTGTAACAGAGTTTGGGATCTCTCGCATGCCCACTTCCTGTATGACGGAACTTAGAATATTTTTTGCGTCTTGAAAATTTCTGTCACATTTTTCCCAGGAACCACAGACACCAGCCTTCTACAATTCATTTTGGAGTATCAGTATGGGGACCTATATCGTGTAATAAAGTTCGGGATCTCTTGCATGGCCACTTCCTGTTTGACGGAAAATAGAATATTTTTGTCGATTGGTGTCACAAAAAATTTCTGTCACATTTTACTCTGCCTTCTGCAATTTGGCATGGAGTATCAGTATGGGGACCTATAATGTGCAAGAGAGTCTGGGATCTCTTGCATGCCCACTTCCTGTTTGACGTAACTTACTTTTAGTGTTATTACGCAG
>MJUU01023310.1:0-39271 GCA_002080025.1 Modiolus philippinarum
TTTTTAACGACTAGTAACAAAGCCCTTCAGTTTCTGTTATATCAAACATATAATTATTTTCGAAACTGCAGTTAATTTTTGTTTTGCAATAACTCATTGCAGCTTCCAATTTGACCGGTCAACGTCTTGTCCATTAATACACTCTTGGGCAAAATAGTACAGTAAATAATGACGTCCATCAAATTCAGTGACAGCTTTGTTATTATTCAGGCCGATAAGTGATTAGTTTTAAACAAAAGAAATGGAACTCTTCATTAAACGAAACAAAAAAGGTCTACTTAGATTTGTTTTCCGTAGTTACAAATTCCAAAAAGTTGTTTCTACTTAGAAAATTTAATGATTTTTTAAATCGTGTATTTCATTAAGGTATAGAAATAATGTAAATGTTTGCCGTTGGGTTGTAAAGTTTGTAATTAGTGCGTAAATTGCGGTTTAAGTGGACTGAAGTTGGTGTCTATCATTCTGGATGACACAAATATACATCTCCAGATTTTCTCCAAAATTGGCATACTGATTCATAAAGAATTGATCAATACGTGTGCAAAATTTCATTTCCGCCCTTCCACGCAAATTCCCAGAATAAAACCCCAAAGTTCGTGGAGTCTGCTACAATACTGGCTCTATTTTTAGAAATGAAATCGAATTTACCTATATACGTCATGATTACAACTTAGAGTCAGAGGCCCATTCAGGTAATCGTAATTTGATTTTTTTGTCTATAGTTTGTTTTATTGGTTTAAATGGAACAGTAAACATCCGACTATCGTTCCAAATAAATATTTAGATTCAGAAATCTCGAAACATTCCCATTAATTTCGTACAATTTTATTATCATGGGGTACATTGATCCCTGTGAGTACCTCGGCAGTATTTATAAATAACATTTACCGCCAAATAATGAACACAATTGAAGATACCACCCTCAATTTCACCTTAGTTACGGGATGTCATTTTGGATCTTTGAAATATACATCTTTGAAATCAATTATTTCATATTTCCCTTTCAAGATTAATCCTTTGGCTATCTTTTAATACAGAAATTGTGTCCGCCCCCGGTAATTTTTTTGCCTTTTAATAATATTTTATTGTCGCCAGGTTCATTTTAGTGTGGTCGCAGTGAAGTCAGTGAAGACATTTGACATCAAATATAAACAATTGAAAGTGCAATAGCAGACCAATTGATATCTTTTATTTTGTAAATGTTTTTGTTTTACTAAATGCATCGTTCCTTTGTGATTTATATACCCGAACAAGCTTAATATCCAGCCGTTACTATGCACCATCAACAGACGGCGTGTTTCTAAAAGATGGCTGATGAAGTAGACGCCCACCTCATTAGCATGTTTAAAAGGGAGATAATTTCACACAATGACTTTTCGGACTGTATTAAGTTCAAAAGATTGGAATTATAAGACATAAAAGTACTTTTGGAGGAGTTTATGGATTTGTAAACGCGATCTTTCACTCACAAACTTTTAATTTTGGACTTTATTCAATCTGTGAGTGAGTCGGTCTGATTTTCACATCGGTAAACGCCAACAAAATTACTTTTATGTTTAAATAAATACCCACAGAAATTTGAATAACTATCTTTTTTGAAAAAAAAAATATATAAAGGGTATTTCACAGAGTAGAAATTCAAATTGTTGTTTCAACTTCCAATTCCATTGAGCAAAATCATGAAGAACAAGATGTTATTTCTTTTCGATTAATACGCTAAGAGGTGATAAAGTGTAACAGTGTAGTAGCTGTTGACGTCAAATGCAGGTACAGCATTTGTTCCAGTTTATTAAACTTGAATTTTTTAAAGTATGTATCAGAGCAATAAACTGAATTAAAAGGGCCTACACTTGAATTATTCAAAGTATGTATCAGAGTAACAATCTGAATAAAACGGGCCTAAATATCACCCACCTTCAAAAATAAACTGGCAAGCATGTTTTGATATAATTAAAGACGCTGTAACAAATTATTGTAAAAAATGGTGCAAATGAGATTGTGCAGACACGCATGCTCTAAATTTGTTTAAAGATAAAATTATTACCAAGATCACCAACAGAATAAAATTTTTATAAAGATAACTATGTTGAGTCACCCCCTAAGCTGTCTGTAAATAGAATTAAGTCTAAATTCAAGGATCTTGGTAAAAAATATGTGTTTGTACCTGTTGACAAGGCTTCTTACAACGTTGCTATTGTCTGAAAGAAATACTGCATCGATGTTCAACAAAACAAACTGGACAAGTCAGACACTTTCAAACGTACCAACTGGGACGAAAACATGTTAAACAAACAACATTACAAGGATACAGAATGCTATATTTGGTCTTACTGATTATTCGGATTTCGTATGGTTTTATGCATTTTAAACATTTTTTTGAAATTATGGATTTCCTTTATTTGGGTTCTAGTGCTACTGATGAGGAATAAATTTCCGAAATGGCCATACAGCTCATTAAAATTGTTGCAGTTGGAGTTAACATAAGTGTTATGGTCTCATGTTCATTTACTCCATATCCTTTCGTAAAATATTTAAAGTTCACCTAAAGATAACATCTTACCTACCATGTACTGGTTCCGAAGCTTCACAAAAATCCCTTTAAACATCGTTTTATTTCTGCATCTAGTAAGTGTTCTACTACTATTTTATCCATCCATTTAACTAGTTCACTTACTTGTATAAAGGAGTTGGTTATTAAATACTGTGAAAAAACTTATCAAAACCTATGTATATTACTTTTGGAGTGTAAAAATTTCTATTGAAGTTTTAGATAAACTACAATCATTTCAAAGACCAGTCTCATCTATCGACAGTTATGATTTTTCTACACTTTATACTACCCTTCCACATGATTTGATTAAATCCAAATTGGGACAACTTATTAAATGGTCTTTTAAATTGTCTGGTGTGCAGTTCATTTGCTCTAACAAAAAGCAAGGATTCTACTCTAATATTACCTACAATAATCATTGTTCCTGGACATGTGATGATATGATTAATGCACTCAATCTTTTGCTGGACAATATTTTAGTTAGTTTTGGGAATACTGTTTATCAACAGGTCATAGGTATTCCCATGGGTACAAATTATACACCTCTAATTGCAGATCTTTTTCTTTTCTGTTACGAACGAGACTTCATGAAAAAACTTCAAAACGGAACAATACCAACAGTGATAAACTTATTTCTATTTTCAATGATAACAGCAGGTATATTGACGATGTCCTTACTATTGATAATCTCCAGTTTCTAGATTATGTAGACATCTTTGAGTTGTTATTACTCCCCTTTGGGTCGTTGTCTCTTTGACACATTCCCCGTTTCCCTTCTTTTTTCTATTATTTACCCGCAACAACTAAAATTAAATAAAGCTAACAATGATTCCAAATACTGCCTTTTTCTGGATCTAACTATCATTATTGACTCCGGTAAAATAAAAACTAAAATATATGATAAACGGGATTACTTTGATTTCAATATCACTTAATTCCCTTTTCTTGACTGCGACACCCCTCTAGCTCCATCCTACGGGGTGTATATTTCTCAACTGGAACGATTCGCATGAGTTTTTTCTACTCTTGGCGATTTTAATGAACGTAACCTTACTATCACAGCCAAACTTTTACAACAGGGTTACAGATTTCATAAGTTGTTGAATACATTTAAGAAGTTTTATAATAGATATGAACATTTGATATCTAAATATGGCGTTACTCGTAAACAGCTTATTACTAAGGGCATTTCTAATCCTCGTTTTTACGGAAATGTTGTAAAAAATGCCAGAAAGTGATGAAAAGTCCAGAAAAGCTGGGACGTAACTTACATTCTTTACGTAATAGGAGTTATCGACAAGATATTCTACTTGCATCCGTTAAATTAGCTTTGAGACCTAATGACCTGCAAATTTTGCACATACACTGGCCTCTCACTGATACTGCCGATGTCTACTGAAAATTTATGATGATTCTTGACCTAACCATTCGGGAAGTTTTGAGTTTGATTTTTCTTTCGTAGTGCGACAGTGTTTTACCAGCAGACTAGGTTCCTTGAGCTAGCCGACAGTTTAGCGGCTAGCACCCCTTGACCCATATTTCAAAACTACTTTTTGTTTTTTCTTTCCTTTCAAGATTGTGGTCATGGAGTTAGTAGTCTACCTGTTTTGGGTTTATTCGTATGTTTATTATACTTTAGGGAAACGGGACAGATAAGAGGAGGTTTGGGTACCCATAAATCGGTTTAACCCTACCGCTGGCTTTTACTAGTGCCGGTACTGTCCCGAGTTCCTATCGTTGTTTACGTTTGTCTTTTGTCTTATTCGTGTTCTTCATGTGTAGTTCCATGGCAGATTGTGACATTAAATTATAATTTTCAGCCATTGTAGGTGTTCACTGTTATCTATCTTTTTTAAATTTGTAAGAATTATAGAGGTGGTCAAATTGCTTAAGCGCGGAGCGCTAAGAGACCTTAACAACCCCTTTTCTTAGGAAGTACTTATTATAAATGCAGTTAATCATAGACCACCAGTATTTTGAATTCCGGTATAAAGGTGGTCAAAACAACTACCTTTCTCTTGAGGCAGGATGTTGTTTTTATTATAGGTTTGAGATAATTTCAACCGATATAATGCCAAAGCCTTGTAGTTGAGGAAAACAACCACCTTTTCAACACTGAAAAAATCTGTTGTCTTTTTTTTTCTTCTAAACACGGATTTTTTTCTCAAATATTTATTTTGTGTTGATGTTGGGTTTTCTTTTAATATAAACAATCACCATTTGAATTATTTCATAAAAATTAACCTATATTATAAGTATCATGCCTTGAACTAACTAATATGATTAATTAGATAGTGTAAAAAATCGTTGAACGGTAAGAACATTAGCCCGCACCGTTCAACGATTTCAAAACTATCTGAATAGTCACGTTAGTTGGTTCAATGCATGATAACATTTCTGTGCTGTTATGTTGTCCATAATTGAATTTAACTAAGAAAACGATATTAATAAAATGAACTACATTTAATAACACCATCCCACACATATACGCTACGTCCATTGACAAATAAAATACACAACCGAATTATTTATTGATTTATCATGTTGTGTAAGGATAGAACCAGCGAAAAAATTTTCTCTTAATACAACTGATGAAAAAAATTGAGCGAAAACGTTTTGAAATGAACGCTAATAACACATTTTATATAATCACATTATATATTTCAAGTATACTACATGTACTAAACAAAAGAAACGATACACGAATTTTATCAAAAATATTTTTTTTACTTTCGAACAGAAAACCATGACTCGTAGACGAAAAGTATTTTTCACACCTAAAAATTAACATTATGCCCAAAAATGTTTCTTACAATTTCTGAACCAACTCCGGTCACGGTCAAGGTCATTACTCGGAATTTCTGTTTGCAGACGTAAAATGCGAGTATGTAAACATTTGTTTTACCAAACCATCACATTTTCGAACCGGTTGACTTCAAATTCCTGTTGCTATGTCGACCACGAATTTCCGTTTTCAACTACCGTTCTCATAAGTGTAATACACGTGTTACGCGATCATTACGTCGCGACGTCTCACGGGACCTGCTTCCATGTGATTTATCATTTGATTAGCATGTTTGCTTTAGAATAATCAACAATATTCAGTTTGTTCTTCTTTTCACATAACAATCAATTGCGAAGGCCAAATTAGGATCGACGCTCTGACCGCACTAAGTCATTGTCCACGTTGATTTTGGACTGAACGGGGCATCGAAATGTGACATTGTTTTCCACTTTTTAAGATGGCAAATTGTTAACCTGATGCAATGACGTAATAATTGACACCAAGGAATTGAAATCACCCATCAGTTAACGTCGAACACGATCATCAGGCGAAAAACTACAATTCCGGATTTTCATGGTGTCCGTTTCGGAATTTATTTCAAAACGGAATAAACAAATGCGTTTTGGCGTTAAATGCATAAATACACTAAAATAAACACTTTGAATTGCGAAATACAAAAATATTTACGAAATTAACTGTGTGTCGTTTCTTTTGTTGAGTGTACTTGAATTTCATATTTTTTTTTCATAATGTAAATTTCAGTCTTGCATTACTGTTACATTACATAGAGGTAAAATAAATATGTTTAATTTCCATGTTTATTTGCCCTGGCCTACTGTATATTTGTAATTGTTGTCTGGTTTTATCACGATTATTGATTTTTGTTGTTGTGCATGGTGGACATTGTTATTTAGCAGGTTGTTAATTAGCAAATAAAAACAATTTTACATCCATATAACGGCACAAATACATTTGTATAATAGATATCGATCTGTTGTCACTGAATAAACAAGTATTTTCTAACAACTACAAATGTTATCGTCAGCTATCACTTGTCGCCGAGTTGATTAATCTGCTCTTATAGTTACATGCAGGAAGTTTACTTTCTACTTCAAGACATTTGGGAGCATTTCTTATGGTTATCAAGACAGTGAAATTCTTGTAAATGCTTGGACTATTCTTTCCTTTCATGCTCTCAAATTATTTACCCTAATTTACTTACATAGAAACAATTACTTCTGTCTTATTTATATTATAAACATAGTCATTCAAATGACGTAAACCTACATTCACCTTTAGTTATATTTCTCCTAAATATTAGATAAATGTTAAGACAAGTTTCATGCAGAAACATTTTCCCGATCTTGGGATCATATGCATTCTTTTCTGTAACAACTAGTAGTCAGAAGTCTATGTCAAACCCACGCCGCTGTAAGTAATAACTATGAAATGTGGCAATAGAGGGATTACTCTAGTAACATAATCTAATCGGTGTTTGAATAATCAAAGAAAACATATTATTGATAAAAAATAACTATGTAAGAAAACTTTTCCGTACCTAGAACAAAATACAAATGTAATGAATATATAAACCAATTTATATACGTCGTCTAAATAAGTAAACATTCTATTTTAATTGCGGGATATCGGGATTTTTTAAAATAAATCTAAAGGGTTGTTTTATTTTTTTTTGTATGTTCTTATTTTGAAGGTGTTTCAGTCAGTTAAAGTATGTTACAGAGTAATTAATTCAATTAAAATGCTTAGGAAGAAATTAATCTTGAACAACCCTTTTCTCACGAAGCATTTTATTTCAATTAATTATTCTGAAACATACGCATGAAGCTCGTCTTGATCTGATATTTAGGTGAAATATAACAGTAGGTCAAAGATATGTTTAGTTCAGTAATTTGTCTTTTAGAAATAATAGTAATTTGTCTTTAAGGGATAAACGTAATTTTGAATAATTTTATAATTTTGTAAACTCCATCACAAATAACTAAATACCGAAGTTACTGTAAATCTAATTTCTGCATATGACCATTTCGACAACTTATGTCTCATCAGTGCAGATAAAATCTAAACATGTGGAAGACCATAAACTCAAAGATGTTTAAAATTGATAGAGAACAAATAACCAATATGATCAAAAAACAAAATCAGCTATGGACAGAGCTTTGCACGAGAGAGATACTCTTTATTTTTCAACAAAATTTTCTAAAATTTAGAAAAAGCAAGGTTATAAATAAAATCGTCTTTCGGATCAGCACCGAAGTACTGGGTTCTGGACTGGTGAATACCCTCGGGAACTAACACTCCAGCAACTGAGGCATCGACCCAGTGGTAACAAATAACTAAATACCGAAATCACTGTAAATCTAATTTCTGCATATGAACTGAACAAAAAGTTCAGCTGATAAACTACTCAAAAAGTGCTGAAATACTAATAATAATCATTTCCAGACCACAATTCGAAGCAAAGAGAACGAATTATGATAAATATAAATATTAGGGGAAATGTAACTGACTGCTGCATTTAAGTATTAAACTGGAATAAAGGAGATTACATTATAAAAATCTAAGGTCTTCATATTTGTTTGTTGTTGTTTATTTGTTTCGTTTGTTAGATAATTTATTCAGAATACCGGGAACCCAACTATTACTCCACCACCCCCCCCCAAAAAAAAACATATATATTTATTCAGAATACCGGGAACCCAACTGTTACTCTACCCCCCAAAAACATATATATTTATTCAGAATACCGGGAACCCAACTGTTACTCCTCTCGAAAAAAAAACATATATGTTTTATTCAGAATACCCAGAACCCAACTGTTACTCCTCCCCCAAAAACATATATGTTTTATTCAGAATACCCAGAACCCAACTGTTACTCCTCCCCCCAAAAAATATATGTTTTATTCAGAATACCGGGAAACCAAATTGTTACTACTCCCTAAAAAACATATATGTTTTATGCAGAATACCGAGAAACCCAATTGTTACTCCTCCCCCCAAAAAGCATATGTTTTATTCAGAATACAGAGAAACCCAACTGTTACTCCTCCCAAAAACATATATGTTTTATGCATTATTTGTGGTATTCAATCGTCAACAATTAATTATATATAACTAACTAAATGCTTTTTGGCATATACAAAGTTATGAGTTCTTTGCAGTAAGTACGTTATAGCACATCACAGGGATAGGATTTCAACAAATACTTCATTATATTATCGAAAAGAACCTGTCTTTTATTTACGATACAAATTTGATAGCAGATAAAGAATTTGTATTGTCGTGTAACATTGCTTTGCAGAAATGAAAAACCATGATTTTTTAAAGTTTATTTTGCTTGTCAGTGTAAATATTATCGACGGTCAATATGATACAATAGTGGATATGCCACTGATGGACCGTAAGAATTCCGCATTGGTCGCCAAGATAGATATAGGAGCAGTCAATAAACAATTAAAACAGTATATCGACAGCAATGTCGTATCGGAAGTCCAGGAAACGTTTTCGACTGAAATTCAAAACATTGTAAATGAGAAACAAACTCAGTTAAAACATCAATTGCGTAGCAATTTTTCTGGTAAAATTAATTCATCCATAGGAAAATATAATAAGAGCTTTTCAAGTGTTATCCAAGATTTCCGATCACAAGTTCAAGGACTGGTCACTAATTTAAGCAAACAGTTCTCAACACTTGGTAACAATATTGATACAAAATGGGATGGCATAGAGGAATGGAGAGAAAACATAACAGAACAATTAGCAAGTAAGTTAATATGGTAATATCGTTTGCAAGTCTTTATTAAGCTTAGGTTTTTCAATTTGAATTTAGCATGTCAAAAAAAATGTCAAAAAGAGAAAAAAAGTGAAAAAAATATGGGTCAAATGCACAGGAGACAAAGTCTCTACACGAAAATGATTAAACTAAGCAATGGTTGTAATTGTTGGTCTCAATCAAAGTAACTCTTAAGTATGTTATTGCTGACTTGATAATTAAATTTCCAAATGAATACCGAAGCAAGAACCAAAATCATGCATCTAGAATGCATGGCAATATAAGGATTACATACAGACAGAGAACGTAAATGACGAAGACGAAACAAACAGTACATAAAACAAACGCCACAAAAAATAAAGTGTGAGAGTGAAAAGTCAAGTGTAATGTCAAATTCGGTATGTGTCATGCCAGTAATATCTCGGGATCTATTGAAATATGTCCATCGTCATTTGTGATACAGGCACATTGTAACGATCAGTCAATTCGTGAAGACGACCATACAATTTTTAGGGACAATAGTTACAGTAATTAAACATAACAAAACATTTTTCTCAAACATTGATTGTGACGTACGGTAGGGGGCAGACATACATGTAGCCTCTCGTCCAAGTTCACTTGGGGAGCAGTCATGAGAGCAGTCCTTATTTAACTTGAGGTTAACTTGGAGAAGTCATAGAATCCTGACTGCTCTGACCAGTCATAGAGCTCTGATCGCTCTAACCTGTCATAGAATCCTGACTTCTCTGACCTGTCATAGAAACTTGACTGCTCTGACCAGTCATAGAGCCCTGACCGCTCTAACCTGCCAGAGATTGCTGACTGCTCTGTCCGAGAAGACAGATTTAATTGATCAAGAAGTGAGTCAAGTAAATTTCTTTCAAAGTCGATGAAAGTAAAACAATACAAGAACTGTAAATACCCTTAATTTCATAAAATAAAAGCAGTCAGGGCTCTATGACAGGTGAGAACAGTCAGGGCACTGTGACAGGTCAGAGCAGTCAGGAATCTTTGACAGTTTAGAGCGGTCAGGGCTCTGTGACCACACCAGGTCACAGCAGTCGGAGCTCTACGATCAGAACAGGTCAGTGCTGTCAGAGCTCTTAGACAGTCCTAAAGTTATGACTGCTCGATAACTGGTCTAAGTTAACTTGAAAACGGTCTTAACTTTATCACCGCTTAACGCATCAAGCTCGCTCTAACGGGCTCGCTTGATAATGGACGTGATAAAGTCCGTATCAAAAACAAAATGTCCTATATTCCATATCTCTCTATATTCATAGTGTTTAACTTTATCAAAATTAATGCGAAGGTCTTTCCACTAAATGCCTATTGGCTTGCCATTAAAACCCGGACGTAATATCTTGTGTTTCGAAAGGATAAGCATGATCTGTTCTACAAGAGTGTCACTAGTCACACTGTCAATAATAATCATGTGTAAATACCATCCTTTCAAGAATACAAAATACAAAAATACATGAATTTATTGAAAAATCTCAAACTGATTGTAATTAGTTTTGCATCACTAGGTTTGCCACTTAAGAATAAGTCGAGTTATCGCCTTTTCATATATTAAAAAGCCAAGTGGAAAATTGTTCTTTTGTCTCCAAGACACCAATTTGGTAAGGTCACAACAAACATTTTGTTAAGAATTATATATGACTACATGTATAATTGTTTTGATCAGATTATACAGGTTCAGAGTATCAAGGAATCACAGACTGCGAAACTGTCCGTACAAATGGGGTCTATACCATAAAACCAGATGGTACAACAAGTATAAAGGTGTTCTGTGAAACAAATGTAGATGGTGGTGGATGGACTGTAAGTTGTTTGTATTTGGAGACTTTTTGTGATGGAAAATCTCAAGTAATGTAATAAGTGCTTGCCTTTCTGTTACCTTATATGTTTTGTCATGGATTTACCGAATTTATCTGGAAACTTGAAATATCTTAATTGAAAAAAAGTGTTTTAAACTAAGGAGTATCTCCCTCTTGCATAGCTCTGTCTTCACCTGATTTTGGCTTTACTATGTAGATTCTAATAGTACTTTGTTCTCTGTCACTTTTTACACATATTTCGGTTTATGAATTTCCAAATGTTTTGATTTAGTCTGCGCTGAGAGACATAAGTTGTCGAGGTTCACAGTAACTTCGGTGTTTTGTTATTTGTTACTTATATGTTACTTCATGGATTGAAGTATCTATTTGATGATCTGTTACAGTTATATAATTTTATTTTCATATAGATCTAGGGACAGAGTATATTTCTGAAATGCAACTCCGTCTGATATCGTTGTGATCTTGTATGTAAAATGTTGCGTCATTAAATAGAACTTTACTGAAGGTCCATTTATGTATGATTTTAAATTTTGTACGTCTGCTTTGGCTACAAATTGATCCTGCGATTCAGTCACATGTTACTATGCTATTATACCTTTTATAGCTGTGAGGCTTTTCAAAAATTATCTCAAATCTCAAGCACTATAAAGCAAAATTCGTCAGCACTTTTACATATTACACCTGAAAGGAATTGTTTGAAAGTGAAGCCTTAACCAGACCCCCCCCCAAAAAAAAAAAAAAAAAAAAAAAGGTTTTTGAATTTACATAAACCTTTTAAAGTTTTCACCAAAAATATATTTTGATAATGTTGCTTCGTGCAAATAGGTTCCTTTCTAAAACTCAAGGAGAAATATTCAGAATTGTTGACACAATCTTAGATAAAATAACACATCTGCTATTCAGTGAAGGTGAAGTGTTTTGGAGTAATACTGTCTACCACTATATATCTTTCAATGTAATCTGAAAATTTTAGACATGTGGTTTTATTTTAAATATTTTTAAAGGTGATTCAAAGACGAATGGATGGGTCTGTTGATTTTTACAGAAATTGGAATGAATATGAAAGAGGATTTGGAGATGTGACTGGTGAATATTGGCTTGGTGAGTAGTAAAAAAAAATGTGGTATTCATCATTCATCAAACTTTAAAAATACAAAAATACCAGTTGCATAATTAACAGTAAAATTTTGTTATGCTGTACACGTATTTCAAGGAGTAACCTCTCATCAGCAGCATTAGAATCAAATAATACGGAAAACCACAATCCAAAAAATAGTCAGAAAAGAAGTACTAATTACCAAAAATACCGAAAGAGGAAGCCAAATCAAGTACCAAGGACATCTACCGAGTGCCATACACGGAGTGAAACCGTAGTATTTTTAAGGGTTAGAATTTTGATAAAGACAGTAAGTTTCTATAATACGCAGGGTAAATTTTCGTGTCAGACAAGTCTGACTATTGGACTAGTGAATACCCTCGGGGACCTCTGGTCCACCAGCAGTGGCATCGGTCCAATAGTTTAAAAATACAAAAATACCAAAGTTGCATAATTAACAGTAAAATTTTGTTATGCTGTACACGTGTTTCAAGGAGTAACCTCTCATCAGCAGCATTAGAATCAAATAATATGGAAAACCAAAATCCAAAAAAATAGTCAGAAAAGAAGTACTAATTACCAAAAATCCCGAAAGAGGAAGCCAAATCATTGAATAATCAAAACGTGTTACTTGATAATACCAAGTGCACAATACGGCTATTATGTCAATTAAGATGAACGATGTCTCATTGGCTTCGCTCGATGCCAAAAATAAATAAATAAATTGATTAATTAATTAATACTAATACTACTACTGCAACTCATAATAATAATAATAAAAAAAAACATTTCATTTGTTATTCAAGACTCTTTAATTCTTGTAAATGCCTTAGACAATTCCATCTCTCCTTTTGTCTTTCCTTTGATTCTCTCGAGTTCGAAGCACTTTAACCGATAATTTATCTAAATTTATTTACTTACATCAAAGTAATAACTACTACATCATTAATGTTTAGACATGGTCATTCATATGTTGTATGCTTAACTTTGACCTCCTGTTATGTTTCACCTGAATATTAGATGAAGTTTAAGTTTCATGTAGGAACAATTTCCTGGTCCAAACAACTGTGTGTGATTAAACCTCCCAGCTGCATAATCAAAACAAAATACAGTTCCGAAAATTAAAGTTAATTTATTAAATCATTTCGAGTGATCGAACATTTCAACCTTACTTATGTTGTTATCGCATTTAAAAAATTGGTCGTTTTTTTTTTAACAAAGTGGTTGTAAAAAAGAAAAACGGAAGTTATGTGAACTCTATCTGATTCTGACTGACATTTCTACTGAAGCATTAGACTGTTGGCCTAGCTTCCGGTTTCCAAAAAACTGGGTATTTCATGAACTAGAAAACACGAGGGGACTTTATAAACATAAATGGATGATATAAATCGGATAATGGTTTTTATGAAATAAAAACGATACGCTAGGCTATGGAATAGCCTTGGATAGAAAATTGCGTGTTTGATTGACAAGGGTGTGGTGGCTCATGATGAACTTGGCTTCGAAACATAAACCTTTTACAGCACACACAAATAAACACCGGTAGCTCTTTATTCTTCCGCAAAAAAACGCAATTCTATCTCTTTCCACCTTTCGTTCTCCACAAACTACAATCACACTTTGTTTAACACAATTGAAAAGTCTTTTAAAGTATTTGTATATTATTGATTATTGCACAATACCTCATCTTTATTTTTAACTTCTGGTTTTAAATTTATACATTACTGTTCTTTTTATCATATCTATATTTATCAATCAGGCTAAGCGATATTGCAATACCAATCCCATCATCCTCTACAAACCTGTTCCCAGTACCACCTATAGTAAATGTTTATAATACTTTTCAACTTCCACAAGGAAACAGAAAAAAATAAACCCCGCCCCGTTTTATCAGGACGAAACTGGACGCCATTTTGATTTTCGAGAACCTGAAATTCCTATTGGTCAATAGTCTTCTGTGCATGCGTTCTCCTCACTACGCAAGCGTACTCCTCACTTTCCCCCAAGAACTATCTATATAGCTAGGCTATTCCATAGCCTAGCTAATTCTTGAAATTTCATTTCTTTTATTTTCTTCTTAATCTACTTATCAAATAGGATACCTTTGTCGAATTCGGGATTTTCGATTTTTTTTAATGTCAACGAGAAATTGTCTTTTATTAGCTAGGCTATGGAATAGCCTAGCTATATGGATAGTTCTTGGGGGAAAGTGAGGAGTACTCTTGCGCAGTGAGGAGAACGCATGCGCAGAAGACTATTGACCAATAGGAATTTCAGATTCTCGAAAATCAAAATGGCGTCCAGTTTCGTTCTGATAAAACGGGGCGGGGTTTAATTTTTCTGTTTCCTTGTGGAAGTTGAAAAGTATTATAAACATTTACTATAGGTGCAATATCGCTTAGCCAGATTTATAAATATAGATATGATAAAAAGAATAAGAACAGTAATGTATAAATTTAAAACCAGAAGTTAATAAATAAAAATGAGGTATTGTGCAATAATCAATAATCAATAATATACAAATACTATAAAAAAACTTTTCAATTGTGTTAAACAAAGCGTGATTGTAGTTTGTGGAGATACTTAGGCAAGGGAGAACGAAAGGTGGAAAGAGATAGAATTGCGTTTTTTGCGGAAGAATAAAGAGCTTCCCTAGGAGAATGCAAAAAAAAAATATTAGAAGTTTGATCGAATCAGTGACTGTTTTATCACATGTTCAAAAGAAGAAATTACAAGAAGTATCGAGAAAGGCTTACTTCAAGTATTGATTAGAGTATACAAATACATCATGAGCTACCACACCCTTTTCAATCAAACACGCAATTTTCTATCCAAGGCTATTCCATAGCCTAGCGTATCGTTTTTATTTCATAAAAACCATTATCCGATTTTTATTATCCACTTATGTCGTGTTTTCTAGTTACACTAAAAGTCAGTACTTCAATACATCCAACAGGAATCACAAATTAATTTAACAGTGTTAAGATAATGGTGATTTGTATCAAATCAATTGGTAGCGGTCCAGGTTTATTGTTTTCCGTCAATTTAAAATCTAGTAAAAGAGTTGTGTTGTGTGAAAAGTTATAAGTACACTTATAATAATCAGTTTGTTTTAAGAAGGTATATATTAATTCAATTTAAGTTATTCTAGCTGAATGGTACTTTTAGCACTCATTTGTGCCTTCAATTAACCGAAAGGTCCCGTACTCGTAAATGTCACAAATATGAAAGTTTAAAAAAATTATAATTTTGACCTTTTCAATCTATTTTGGAAAAAGTTTTTGGTATTACAGCTTTCTGTATTGATGTTGTTGGGTCGGGGTGTAGCCAATTTTTTGTACAAAGGTTTCATGTCAAAACAATGCGAACAATTCGAATATGAAAACCATTTAAACAAGCTTTTATAAAATTTTATTTATAAACAAAGGAGTATCTCGTTCATGCATATTTGGCTTTTCTATTTAGATCTTTGATTATTTGTCCTCTATTAGCTCTTTCGCGTATTTCAGTTTATGAACACATGTGTTATGGTCTCATGTTCATTTACTCAATATCCTTTCGTAAAATCTCAAATGTTTGATTTTATCTTTACTAAAGAGACATAGGTTGCCGAAATTAGAAATTAGATTAACAGTAACTTCAATATTCTGTTATTTTTAATAATATTTTTTCTCACAGGTAACAAAAATCTTAATATTCTGACTTCAACTGGTAGATACGAATTGCGCATTGATTTAGAAGACTGGGATGGAGCTAAAAGATATGCAAAGTATACGACATTCTCTGTTGGGGACGAAAATTCAAAGTTTAAACTGTCGATTGGAGGATACAGTGGAGATGCAGGTAAAACATCCCTTTAGGTTTGTAACAAAATGTCACTGCTGAAATATTTGCAATCTTTACATATTTTGAATAATTTCAAAGTACTGTTTAAATAAAAAGATAAGAATAGATTGTCAAAGTCACGTTTTTTTTCCAAAAGAAAAAAAAATTAAGTTGTGCTTATCAAGTATTATTGTTTGCAAGAGTACTTTGTCCACTATTTCTTTGTTTGTTGACGATCCAGCATTCATGGTAGACAATTATCTTGATATGGCATTGCTCCACATCTAGCATGTGAATTCCGCTCAAACCTGTGTTAGTTGCCGTCTTTAACCTTCTACATTGTATGACTTATTTCAGTTGTAAAAGATTGAAAGCTTCATTTTGGTTTTAAGATGAAGATCAACAACATAATTATTGTTTTCATTTGCTAAATGTTGCTCCATTTACTCCATATCCCTTAATTTGCTCATTCTGTTTTTTTTTAATCAAAAGCAGAAGTGCATCCTGTGGTCAACTTCAATGCTGATTTGCTACTAATGAGTAACTTCATATCCTACAAAAAAAACCTGAAACATAGTATCTTTTACAATTTTAGTCTTTATTTAATGTTAGGCCATTCGATTCCATACTTGTTCTGTCTGTTAAGGTGATGGGATGAAGTTTCACAACAATATGATGTTTTCAACGAAAGACCAGGACAACGATTCGTACAGGTATACTGATTGTGCAAAGAAAGCTTCTGGTGGTTGGTGGTATAAAGACTGCCACCATAGTAATCTAAATGGACTTTACAAGAGGAGGTTCATATCTAGTGGTTATAATACTGTTAGCTGGCAAAAGTGGCACGGAGACAGATATTCACTGAAGCGTGTCGTAATGATGATTCGTCCGAAATATTAAAAACAAGAATTTTTGAAAATGAGCTTCAAGGCTTATGAATATCTATGGCCAAATAAGGTGTTAACACTTAACTATATATGGCTCTTATGCAAATAATATATTGGAACATATTGTAGTATTGATCCAAAACTACTGGACTAGTAGATTTTCAAAAGAAATGAAACTTATTCATTATTCTGAATATTGTGTTTGTGTTTCTGTTTAAAGTGATTCATATCATATATGAATAAATTATATGCATTCATACTCTTTCCTTCATTCATTCATTCGGAACTCTGATTGAAGATTCCCTTTTACATAGTCCTTGGATGATAATTTCTTTTAACTGTCTACGACCTTTCAATAGCAATTGCTGTTGAGTTGGTACCGGACACTACCACAATGGAAAGGAGGTTTGGCATGCCATAAAACCGGTTTAACCCACCATTGCTTTTGAAATGCCTGTGCCAAGTCATGACCATTTCGGTCGACAATTTTTCCGGTGGTTTCCACCTGATTTGTCTTTTTGTGTCATGGACTTCGGCTCTTGACACTTCCGTTCGGTAATTTTGTTTTTACCACCATTTGATAATAAGACTATAAATCGATAGCTTATTTCACACTCTAAAGCTTTTAAATTTCATTTAATGATTACATCTCATTTTTATGTTTAAGTGATATTTATGATTGTGGAGAAGATTGTCGGTTAATCTGTACTGAGGCAAAAACACAGCAAAGGAAAACATCTAAAATACAAATTTCAATACTGGGCAATTGATATGATACACAAATGGAGATAATATCACAAGACAAAACAGACAAAAAAGGACAAGAACGCCACAAAACTAAAGTATTAGCAGCTTTATCACCGACAGCAAAACTTTGAGTGTACTTTAAATATATTTTATTGTGTAATAAACAATAGGATTGAACACAAGTTTTACAACTTATACATTGTTCTTTCCATAACATACATGTATATACAAAAGTCTGACAGAGAACATGACAGGTATTTTAAAATTAGATAGTTAATAACAATTTCAATGGAAACAAAAAAAGAACACATTGTATTAATAGTAAATCCTAAAGTAATGTTTTTTTTCCATGTGAAACAAAAACAAAACTCTCACTCTGCAAACCTCCTACTTGTTCTAATGAATGTGTGAACTGCTCTCGCTAACAGGACATTTATGTCTTCCCCTTTTGTTTGGTCCCCGAATAATAATACATTTACATCGAAACGCAAAGCATTTTGACGACAAAATGTAACCAGTTCATGTCGCTGTATATTATATAGTGGACAATGTAGAAAATAATGTTTATTGTCTTCCCTGTGAAAGCCACATAAACATTGAGAATCGGGTAATATATTTACACGAAAGAGGTCCTACTTTAAAGAACTACAACAGCGACGTAGCCGTGCATGTAATATACTTAATCGTCTAACTCCAACCAAGAAATGCTTTGGAACTGGTGGCAATGATGCTTTACGTTTCAATGTATTTTTAAAAGAATTCACAGTTCGACAGTTTGTTACTTTGAGTGTCATCTGGTGCTCCGGAAAGGTAACCATCCGTCTCACTCCCAATGAAAAACCATAGTCGGTGTTTGTCAGTTCCGTATTTAACTCTAGATATACTCAAGAAGATCCATTCTCAATTGCAAAATAGGAATACTGTAACGAGCTGTCAAATCAAGGTGTCAATAGAAAAAACTTCTTTAGTGTCAATTGGAACAGTGGTATAACATAACATTGATGTTCATTGTATAAGTTTTTGAGACATTTATTTCACTGTTTACAAAATTGCTGTATATACAGGCACACCCAAAGCCGATTTAGTGCGAAATATACACGTCATGTGACTTAGATATGGAAATATCATTTCTTAAACAATGGAAGTTCACTATTTGAAGGTCGAAATCATCGCTCTCGTCATTAATTTTTAATTTGATACGTCCAGAAACAACAGTAGTAGTATACCGAAGGAACAAAGGAGTGGTATTTACAAAAATCGAAGTCCAAAGACATGGCCAAAATGAGGACACAGACAACAATGACGTAAGAGAGATACAAAGCACAGAAATAATATCACAACATTCAAACCACGGCACTCAAAGTGTGAACTCCCGTGAAACTGAGAGTGACAACAGCTACTTTGTGTTAACAACACCCGTAACAATGTAAATGGTTCAATCTAGGAAAATGTCAAAATCGGTAGTCAAATCCGGAAAGATGTGAATCTAGCTGAAAATGTCCGATTTCATTTGGGACACTAACACGTCATATCTTTCAATGATGTTATTGTGACAGCCATATAATTTCTTGTGGCATGAAATCAACATAGGTTGAACAAATCCCTGACTAAGCAGATTTTGGGACATTGTTTTTGCTCTGTTAAAAAAATAACTGCACAAACTACACGCTCGACAGTAACGAATCAACTGTGAAATGTATACTTCATAGGCTGGAGAAGAAAGGGAAATTTCACAATTGGGAAGTTGAAATCATCACCATGCACATCTCAACATTAATAAGCTTAGATTTCAAGCGTCCATTTTGGTCCATATACAACAAAAGATCAAGGTACGAAGCTGAAGTATGTGTATCAGTTGTTTCTTTAATTTCAAGCTCATTGCGATAGTATTCCTTAAATTTTGGATTATTAAGAGAAAGAACATCATCTATGTAGCGGAAGCTGAAATTAAAGGATTTGGCTAAATTTTTTTGGAATCCCTTGTACACTTGGCCTCGTACGAGTAAAGGAAAAGGTCTGCTAAAAGTGACGCACAGTTATTTCCCATAGAAATCCCTATTGTTTATTGGAAAATGCGACACCCGAATTCGACAAAAATTTTGTCGATCAAAAACTCTAACATTTTGATTACGTCACTCTCAGTTTACTTCTTATTTGAATCAGTGTGGTTCTTAACAAAATTAGTTTTGTCTTTCCCTACTACTAAAAAGTGTATCTGCGTTCTCCATTTTTAGTGCAGAAACAAAGTCCATAGTTGAAAATGAAGAGGAAAAGTGCAGGTATCATGCTGAAGACGGTTTATGTATCTGTGTTAAGGTGTTTTACTCCAAATATAAATTAAGTAAGTTCAATATCGATATATCCTAATCAACAAATGAAATGGAAGAAAGACTTGATTCTTAGTATTTGTAAATAAACAGCTAAATTTCATAATTTGTATCCTAATTTTTTTTAATCACTTGGACATAAAATAATGATCCCATATGGACAAATTAGGGATACTTTTTCCCGAATTAAATGTCCGATTTAAGTATCGCCAAAAACGCATTTTATTTGCAAAGTTGTCTGTTCTTAAACTTCACAACACACAATTAGCTTCTGTTCTATCCGTGAATATTTATTAATTGTTCAATTTCGGTCAATCATGTTAGAAAATAGGATCGTAGACCAGCCGTTTTTAATGTACAATGAGCCGACGAAATTGAATGGAAAATATTTAAAAAAAAAGTGCTATTTTTTCTATTTTCATGTAAAATTTCAGTGCAAAAAGGGATAGAAATATTGAAATTTAAGAAATACGACGGAAATGGTACGAAAAATATCATAAAAATTTAGATTTTTTTTTCGAACTCTCATGAAGGAAGAACGCACCAAAATGGAATGTGTTCTCCTCACAAATAAAATACCCTTGAGTGTACATTATGTACACCGATAAGTAGTTTTCTAAAAACTGTATAACTCAGTTGCAGTTATGCACTTTCACAATTCAACCGATATGTATATAAAGTTTTATTGGATGAAAAGACGATGTTTTAACTTGTCCCCCCTTAAGGTTGCGTTGTTAAACTATACTCACAGATGACTATAATATACTGAACTACTTAACACCAGAACGTATTATCCTAATACCTTTGTTCATATTGTTATTAACTAAATATTCAATTGGATAAGTTGTTTCAAAGATGATAAGCTTTGAACGTATTTTACACAAGGTCTAATGAAAAATTAGTTTTTTTTCTGCCGATCATCTTTGAAAGGATAATCACCTGCACGACACTTTTTAAAAGGAACCCATGAAAGACTACTGTGACCGATTTTCTTTAACTAGTCAATTTAAAATCTTAGGGTCTATTGTTTAACTATGTTCCCTCCGTCATTTTATATTGGTTTTATATTAAATGTAGACTTGGCGGCTACAATTTTTCAGTTTCAGATTGAGGACTACTGTCACAAAGTTTCAAGTAGCTAAGCAGACCAGAAAGGTATTTGTGTATGTCTTTTCCAAACGAGTTCGATGTTTAAATACGTTCTCATTCGCTTCCATCCTGAAAAAGGTTCGAACATGCACAAGCATTTTCTTCCAAAGAGACCTCTTATTTTTTATTGTTTCCATGTTTGGTTCAAGTAGCCTTACATTTTCCTTGATCTTTCCATGTTTCCACATATGTTAATAAATAATGTTGCTACATGGCCGCAATGAGGTAGAATTCCGACTTGCAAGTAATAATTTAAAGGTGGGTCAAGTATTTTAACACCATGACCCACGCTGGTAGCCAGTTTATGGGTTGTAGGGTGCGAACTTGTTTGACATATTTTACGGAAATAAGTCGAGAACTTCTGCAATTAAGCTTGGTACCAATTGTTCTTGTTTGTTTTGATCGAAGTAATTTTCTAAAAGATCCAATGTAAAATTGTTTTCCTCGATGGCGGTCATTTCCGATGAGGTGTGGACTTGCGGGACACCCTTTTTAAAGTAGATCATCAGGCGACCAAGTTTTGCTTTTGTATGGGATAATCTTGTAATATTTTCCAAGAGGGTCCAGTGTTAAGATGTGTTCCCCAATGAAAGTAATAGTGAATATGATACAGACTTGCAAGACACATTTCACAAAAAGAGCCTGCTTACGACTACTGAAGCAAAGTTTGGTTTTTAGATTTGACAAAAAAGTTTCAGGGAAGATTCAAATGTGTTTTTCAATTCTTCTAATCTTGACTTTCATTTTGACCTTCATCTTGAAATTGACAACAGAGGTACATTACAAACAAGCTGTATGACAAACGCAATGACTTCTGTTTTCTAATAGTCCACTTCCCCTTTCTTTCTAGCAACACTCCAAAAGCACCAGCATATGAAGTTTACTTCTCACAACTCATTCGCTACTCAAGCACTTGTGGTCGTTACAGTGACTTCCTTGATAGAGCTCAGTTGCTTACAGATAGCAAGGGTACGTTACCAAAACTTTGGTCATCAATGCAGAAGTTTTATGGTTCACATCACGATCTTGTAGATCGATATGGTATATATGTTTCCCAGATGACAACAGATCTTTCACTCTACAACTAAAGTGTGTTTTTTCTATCGGATTTGACTTTACTACCGGAGTTGACATGTTCAATACGGCGAGTGTCTTAGGAGAAGCAGGAGATGCTAACTCTACCGGAAAACCTGATTTCACCCATGGCTTTTTTTGTCCGTGTTGTTCATCTGTATGTGTGTGTTCATTTTTCTTTTTTGTCCCGCACTCAAGTGGTGTCCTTGTTTCTTAGTGTTTCCGATGTTGCCATTGTCCATGGATTGTTCGTTCTTTTGACTAACGGTTCTGTTCTCACTTACCTTAAATTATGTTTCCCACTGGCACCCATCTTGATGGACCTGCCGCACTAATATGACAAAGGGTACAAAATAAGACGAGATTAGTTTAAATTCTGATTTCACAGGATATCGTTGAATGCAAACGAACAATCTGATTGATAAGTTATAAAATAGTTTCTACCGCATCAAGTTCGTGTTTGATCTCATGGCAATGAGGCTTAACAACAAAGCTTTTGAATAGCTTTTTTCACTTTTTTAATATAGAATTTAAACCTTTAATCAAATCAATTGTTTAAATTTGTAATGATCAAAAAGTGTACAGTTGGTGCTGATTTTTAAATAATCTTATATTTTATTTATCATTGAATACAATGAAAATTTGTTGCACTCATGAATTGATTTACTGCAATTATATGCATCTTTCAGCAAAGGAAACTTAGAATCAAGGTTTTCTAATCGGTACCAATAACTTTTTAAACATTTTGTAACATCCAAATGCAGTGGAAACCTACCTACCAAGTTCAGACAACACCGAATAAATGACACCTTTTTGTTCACACCTAATACCCATTTTGAAATTCTCACATTAAAAATTAAAAAAAAAAAGGGTCAGGCTCAAAATTGTCCTTACATAATTTTGTTTGGAAAGAAACATTAACACTACCCCATAGTTCAGAATTATATATAAAAACGTCTAATTGTATTATCATAAAGATGCATACAAGTTTTAACAGATGGCCAAACACCAAGTAAATTTCTTTAACTTATAAAACGATTTTAAAGCTTCATTACTAAATTTCGATTTTGGAAACATTAAAGCGTCCAGAAGTACAAAAAGTGTACCTAGATATTTATAAGATAAAACACATTCAAAATCCTTTCCTTGAAAAGTTAACTTAAGGTGATCTTCCTACCTGGCTTGTTGAAAGTAAAATTAAAAAAAAAATAATAATTACTTTTAAACACCAGTCTGCACAATACTTTTCTAATTTATCAAGTCTCTCTTGAAGACAGTTTCCTGATATAGTTAATAAAATAAGATCATCAGTAAACATAAACAATTTAACAATTTATCTTGCAAAGATACTGCATCCTCACATCCAATAAGACAAGATGTAGGTCATTAACAAAAAAGAAATTGAATAAAAAAGTGTTCAAATTATCCCCTTGGCTCACTCCAAGAATGATTTTTATAAAACTGTGAGAAAGTCTTCATTTTTAATACAAGCTGTCGAGTTTCTATAAATATCAACAATAATATCATAAAGCAGAGCACTAATATTCATATTGAAAAGCTTGATTTTCATACCTGAATGTACAACACTATCAAACGCTTTACGAAAGTCAACGAAATATACAAATAACCTACCATTACTTTAGCTACAATATTTATCAATGAGTGTTTTTAAGATAAACACATGATCAGTAGTACGTGCTTCTTTTGTGAAACCTACTTGTCATTCATGGATTAATTTATGCTTTTCAAAAAGCAATCTAATATAGTATTCAAAATGTTATTTAACAATTTTCCAACAAAGCTTGAAATTGTTGAACCCCTGTTATTTGAGGGATCATTAGCGTCATCGGCCTTATAAATAAGTGGAATAAGACCATCTGATTGTTTTTTTGATAGATGCCAGAATATTAAGCTAAATTTGACAAATATGCAGGCTTAAAATTAATATGGCTTTTACTCAATTAAGATTATAACCTGCAAATAAGCCCCTTTTGTATCAATGCATCCTACATAAATTTAAAACTGCTAAGCGGTATACTTGATTTGCTGAACATGAAAAAGAAAGGAAATGGAGTGAATGTCAAGGAGACAACATCCCATCTCCAGGTTAAAACGACCCAAAACAAAGCATCTAGGGGTCACCGTACGATCTTCAACACCTTGAGGAACCTCACACCATATAGGAAGCCCTAAATTACCCCCCAAAAAGATAAAAAAATGAATAAATCAATGGAAACAAACCACATCCAATAACCCGAATATCAAGAAACTAAAATTTTATTGGAAGACAAGGACAAGCCAATGGCCAACATATTCCTGACTTGGGGCAGGCGCAAAAATTGCGGTGGGGTTAAACTCGTTTTCTCGGATCCAATCTCTCCTCCTATGTGTGGTGAATGGCTAAAAGTAAAAATACAAAAGACTCACAGTAAAACTCAATCTAGAAAAAAGTCCAACTTATCAAGACGAGTACCCTTACAATGAAGTACATAAAACATGAAGACAATACAAGCGGGTAGTGTTTTGACAAATGCTCGCAGTTACTGACAGCAAGCTAAGGACATAATTTCCGTCGACTATGATATCAAGCCTTCTTACATATGAAACTTCAATTGAAAAACTTCTTAACAGATTTCGTATAACAACATCATCAATTATGAAAGAAGAAGATAATATTGTGCAATGCCAAATACTTCCAATATATATAATTTTTAGATCCGAGTTGCACTGACGAGATGTAAATTCATCGAAATGGGGCCTTATCTGCAACAGTGAAATTCAAATGTAGTGTTGCGTGTCAGTCAAATTGTAGTGGTCAAATTCCTCAGTGAAAAGATGTTCTCGATAATATCACATCCTAAGACTTTAACTCAGTTGGTCTCTGACTTCAGACGCATATATATATATATATTTGTAGTGACAAAATGGTTTCGGTACATCAAATATTAGTCTAATATTTGATGTACCAAAATTATTTTGTCATAACAATTTATATATATATAACGGTCTATGGTTGGAACCCCAACGGGGTTAGAATTAGAGACATGAATATCGAGATTGCCTTCCCACCGAGGGATTTGGCTGCTCTTCGAATGCACAGATATTACAGACAGATTACACTGCCCACGCCATCCCTGTGGGAGTCCAAAGGGATGTAAAATATAAAGAACTACAAATTTATTTTGACTCGTAATACGAGACTTAAGTATATTAATTAACCGAAATTTGAACATGGAAGTGGTGGTCCAGTGGTAGCGTACAAGACTTTTAAACCCGTAGAACCTTGACAGAGGGGGTTCGAATCTAAAATGAAAATAATCATTTTGGCTTGAACCATCTACCTGTGATGAATTTTTCATCTGTTTTTATCAATTAACAGAGGGGGTTCGAATCCCACTGAAATCAACAAAAATTTAATATTTAATATTGAAAGACTCAGATTCAGACTCTGAATTGATAAAAACAGATGAAAAATTCAAATGAATCCGGAAGAAATAATTTTTGCCATTGGAAAATGTGTTATTTGTAAATTTAAACACAAATTTCCTGCTGCTTTTAGAATTTTAATCATCTCAAAAAGTCAGGTTTTAATATTCAAGCTGGATTTAATTTTTTGCATCCAGAACCGCTCTTTTGCTTGTCGCTTTGTCTCATTCCAAGATTTATTTGGTCAATGGCGACAACTTGCATGTCTGTCCAGCTATGTCCTATGCTGTTGAAATGGACAGCCGTTGCCTGTGTTAATTCATTTTTCTTTATGTGATTACGATGTAAATTAATACTGAGATTTAGTGATTTTTTTGTTTCACCAATATATTGCTGTTGACATACCGCACACGTAATCATATATATCACATTTTCGGATTTACAGGACAAATTGCCGAAAATTTTGAATTTCTCGCCAGTTGCTGGGCTCTTAAATGTCGCTGTTGTAAGACTGTATTTGCACAAAAAACACCGTTTGTCTTGACAGGTCTTAAATTGTCCTATTACAGGTGATTTTAGTTTAGTCTTAAAGAGCATGTGCTTCAAGTTCTTGGGCCTGCGAAAAGATATAGGTGGTGGTTCTGGGAAAAGGTCTTTCATTTTAGGTGACGCATGCAAGGCTGGCATGCATTCACGTGTAAATGCTGACAAATTTGGAAGTTGTGGATGGAAAGTCGTAACAAATGGGATTCGAGAGTTCCTTTTCTTTTTATTTCGGTATTGTAACAACTGTTTTCGTTCTAAAGTTGAAACCTTTTCAATTGTTTTTTTGCACTTTGTGTGCTTTGTAACCCCTTTTGACTAAATATGGTCTTTAAGTTCTCTGCTCCTATTGTTGAAAGTTTGCTCATCTGAGCATATCCGACGTAGTCTGGTGGAGAGACTATATGAACATTGCGTCGATACAGTGTCTTGGATGACAACTGCTTGGTAGCAGATATGCGTGTGTATCAGTCGGTTTTGTGAAGCTGATATTTCCGTCGGCAAGCGTTGAAGTAGTGTCGAGGAATGCATTCGAAACTTCGATATGTTGGCAGTGAATTTAATTGATGGAGATAATTGTTTATAAATTCCATAACTTCATCAAGGTGCTGTCTTGTATCTGTCCATTTCATTTCAATGTCGTCAATGAAACGGAGTCAACTATAAGGCTTGAAAGGTGCTTCTTGGGGCATACGCTTTTCTAAATCGCCCATGAATATATCCGACGTAGTCTGGTGGAGAGACTATATTGACATTGCGTCGATACAGTGTCTTGGATGACAACTGCTTGGTAGCAGATATGCGTGTGTATCGGTCGGTTTTGTGTGCAGATCAAAGCTGATTTTTCCGTCGGCAAGCGTTGAAGTAGTGTCGAGGAATGCATTGGAAACTTTGATATGTTGGCAGTGAATTTAATTGATGGAGATAATTGTTTATAAATTCCATAAATTCATCAAGGTGCTGTCTTGTATCTGTCCATTTCATTTCAATGTCGTCAATGAAACGGAGTCAACTATAAGGCTTGAAAGGTGCTTCTTGGAGCATACGCTTTTCTAAATCGCCCATGAATATATTAGCGTAAGATGGAGCTACTCGCGTTCCCATTGCAGTCCCATTAACTTGAAGAAAATGTTCGTTGTTAAAAACAAAGTTGTTACGTTTTAACACAAGACTCAGAAGATTAACTAAGGAATCTGTTGATGGTGATTGAATAGGCCTAGTATCCCATGTGTTTATTCCCTCCTCATGGGGGATGTTTGTATAAAGGGATACCACATCTAAAGTTACCAGTAAAGTGTGAGGAGGGAGGTTTTCAGATGGTGTTTTATTTAGACAATCTGTAGTGTCTTTGACAAAGGAAGGGAGAGATTCAACAAAGGGTTGAAGCTGGAGGTCCAAAAAATGGGAATTTTTTTCCGTCGGATGACCAATACAATTTACAATAGGGCGCCCTGGGATCCCTTCCTCATGAATTTTTGGTAAAAGGTAGAATAAGCCAGCTCTAGGATTTTCAGGGAGAAGGACATCAAATGTTTCTTTATCTAGTTCTTCATTATCCAGCATGGATCGCACTGCTGATGTTATTTCTTAGCTGTATTTCTTAGTTGGATCATTTTTATTTTTTTTTTTAAAAATGCAGGTTGGGAAAGCTGGCGGTTAGCTTCGCTAATGTAGTCGTCGGTGTTCATAAGGACTACTGTGGACCCCTTTTCCGCTTTCTTGATGAAGATGTCCTCTCTTTTTTCAAGATTGTGCAGGGCTTCTTTTTCACATTTCGACAGATTAGAAATGGGGGTCTTTGGCGTGGTAGTTGACGTTCCACTTCTTCTTGGACAGCTTCGATGTATGATTCCAAGGCTTTTGACTTACTGCACTTGGGTATCCAGGTACTCTTTTTTCTAAATATACTAAAGTCTTCTGAGTCTGTGCCTGAATCAGAATGCTCAGAGATTTCGTCTTCTCCATTTCTATTAGAAAAATATTCTTTTAAACGCAACCGCCTGAAGAAAGAGTGCATATCGTCCCTGAGTGCGTTGGTATTAAGTCGGCTTGGTGTCAGACAGAAACCAATTCATTTAGAGAGCAGAGATTCTTCATCTTTAGACAGAGGAGTCGAAGATAAATTCAAAACTGGCGATTTCTCAATTGCATTATTGATTTCTCTCCTCTTAAAACGTCTGTTTCTGCTTTTTTTATGTTCTTGGTTGTTTGTAAGAGGTACATAGAATGAAAAAACATGCTTGATGTTATCTCTTTCAAATTTTCGTCTCTGTTTTTCTTCCAAATTAGTATTATGTTTATTAATAAAGTGTGATAATTTGCCCAAATAAACGGAGAATTGAGTTTGCGAACATGGATTCTTTAAAAGGTCTTTGGTTTTGTTAATTTTGTTTTAGAGCAATTTAATTTGATTCAATGAATTGTCTCTTAAGAGACTTAAAAGGTTTTTAGAACAAACATCTGATGTTGTAATATTTGGAGTTAAAATACTATGAAGTATGACCGATGTTATGCGTCGCTTTCAGCTGAAGACCTTTAGGGATTAGATTGTTAAATAGATAGGTTTGGTAATTATGTTAATGATGTTTTAGAGACGAAACCTTTTTGCTATCTTTCTTCAACGGGATGAAAATTTGTTTGTGATCCATTGTAATGAGAACGTCAAAAATATTTAATACAAAATGCTAACAAATTGAAAATTTGAAAGAAAATAAAAACATATATATAAAAGCAGAAGTAAAGAGTTAACAACAATGCTGTATTTATACATTGTATCCTTTATGAATAAGTTTGTTCAACGGATTAAGAAGTTTGGAAGGTCGTGTTTTGAATTTATGCGCTATGTTAATATATTTCCATTATAGAAGTTTGGATGTGAAATGTCCTGTTGTATATGCGCCCTGCATGTAGAACCAAGTTTTCTTAATAAGTCAATGTATCTATAATAAAATTTAGAGAATGTTTTCATCAATTTATGATATCTAATGGTGAATAAAAGGATATGGAGTAAATGCATATGAGACAAAGTCTCTACAAATACATGGTAAAAACAAGCAAAGGAACAACACTTTTATTGTTGTTCTTCATCTTGAAGTCACCATGAGGCCTTCAACAATGAGCTTTGCTCATACCTCATAGTCAGTTCAAGACAGCCCCTAGCACCGGTTTAAGCGGAATTATTTGCTAATTGTCGAGCAACGCTACATCCATGTCTTTCTTGGTCTTGGGTGTGGGATTGTCAACAAACATCAATTAAACTGGCAAAGTGCTCTTACAATCACTGTCATCCTTTGCCCGACAAAAGCACTAGTGTCTTAAGCTAGTGGACAACTACAACATATAGACAAACACAGGGCACTCATCAAGTCGAATGTAAGAAAACTTGGCGTTATAAAATAGTGAGATGTGGGCACTTAAAACTAAACCCTTGATGCAGAAGTTTTTTTCAGTTAGACAAAGATTTCGGACGTTTAAGTCAGAAAAATCACTACATACTCGTGCATATCGAACAACTTGTGAAATGTAGACCCCGTAAGAAGGGGCTAACGGAACATCGTCGTCGAGATGGCGAAAATTAACTATAGGGAAAGAGAAATCATCCCTTTTATCATAAACTTTAGTGTTTAACTTTCCTTGATTTATTGATATATTAAGATCAAGAAAAGGAGTATGATCACTGCTGCTTTTGGATTTATTTAAAGTAAGTTCGGCAGGAAAATTTCGTCTGTAAATTTAGAAAATTCAGGATTATTTAAAGCCAAAATAGCGTCCAAATATCTATGTATATTGTTAAAAATATCCACTAAATGCTGATTAGAATGGTCATTTTGAATTTTTGCCATGATTTGTGACTCGTAGCAATAAAGAAATAAATCTGCTATGACAGGTGCACAGTTGGAAACCATAGGAATACCTATTTTTTTGCCGATAGACTGTATCACTGAAACGAACAAAAATATTATCAAGAAGTAAATTTAATGCTTTTATCATATCCTGACAAGTCCAGTTGGTATATTTGTCATGTTTGTCGTCACTGATAAACGATTTAAATGTATTGCAACAAATGTAAGTACATCATGACTTTTTGAAGGACCATTTGATCAAGAACGAAAATTTCTCTTTGATGAGTGTATGCGGTAATGTAATATAAAGGTTAGAAAAATCATAGCTATCGACGGTGGTGTATACTTCATTAACAGATCGAAGTATTTCCAAAACTTGTTTGAATAAATCCTCAAGACAAATTTCAGTTCAATATCAATGCGGGATTCTATGATTTTAATACTGAAAAGTTTTAATAATAATAATTATATCGCTGATGCCAATATTTTTGTCATATTAAACTATAATTTTATTATATTAAACTATTTGCACCTTTTGTCATATTGGTACCTGTCCTAAATGAGATTTCTAAGTTTACTATTTAGACCACATTTACGTTTACCTGCGTATTCACGGTGACTTCGGTATTAAGTTATTTGTTACCACTGGGTCGATGCCACTGCTGGTGGACTGTTAGTCCCCGAGGGTATTCACCAGCCCAGTAGTCAGTACTTCGGTGCTGACCCGAAAGCCGATTCTATTTCGAACCTTACAATATCTAAATTTTTGTAAATTTTGTTGAAAACTAAGGAGTATCTCCCTCATGCAAAGCTCTGTCCTTAGCTGATTTTGGCTTCACATTTAGATCATATTGGTTGTTTGTTCTCTATCAGTTTTTAAACCTCTTTGAGTTTATGGTCTTCCAAACGTTTAGATTTTATCTGCACTGAAGAGACATAAGTTGTCGAAATGCGCATATGCAGAATTTAAATTCACGGTGACTTCGGTATTAAGTTATTTCATAACCTTGAAATACACTATATAATGAAAACATTACTCTGCTGACAGAATTGTTGTCTAAATTACAGTCACGGCGAACTTGATCGAGTTGTGAAATGTAGACTAAAGGGGAGAAAAGGTGAAGTTCACTATTTGAAAATAAGTAATCATCACTTTTATAATGTACAAGTTACTCTAATGTACATTGGTAGAAACAGTAAAATAGTATTGAGTATATGAACTTGTAGATGGTTTTTTGTAGTAATTGTTAGGTATGTCATGTAGCATCTGTTTTTACTTGTCTTTCGTATAACCTTGTACCAGTATTTCAGTTATCTGGAATTTCCTAACTGTTTCTACGCATTATTTTGAGAAAATTGTGTTCCACGAAACAGAAAAAAACATTTCTTTCGACAATTTGTATTGCATTCCAACAGAAATATGTCGATCATTTACGTAAATGCATATGCTTTTCAGAACATAATAAAAAGCTCTTTTGTAGCAATTAACTTATTATCTTTACACGTCAACAGATCGGTTATTTATTGTTTACCAAGTAACTCTGTAGTACAATTTATCTGAGTGTTCAAGCTTATTTGTAAAGGGAACAATGTATCTGAGGATATTAATATCAAAAGTTTTTTGTTTTGTTTTTCTGCTTGAGAGCAATTTAATTAAGTGCCAAACTGTCCCATGTCCAGGTAAAGATTGTGCTTTTAATGCGCCATTATTTGATCGCCTTGATTCACCAATGGTAGNACGCCGACGCCAGCGCCATACCATAATACGACCGCAAAATTGCGGTCGTATAAAAATTACAAAAAATTTGACCAATAAAGGACCACAACTCATATATGGGTACATGTACTTGGATTTTCTTCAAAATATCCATGTGGGTGGATCTTAACATGCTGAACATTTTTGCAATTTAAACTTAACCTCTATCTGTTATAGTTTTTTTTATAAAAAATAAAAAACATCAAAATTTTGAAAATTTTACGGAAAAAGGGCAATAACTCTTAGACGGGTCATCAGATTTTCTTCAAAATTTCAGCATGGGTAGATCTTCTCATGCTGATCATTTTTAATCCAGTCAGATTTTTGATATCTGTAACGGTTTTTGATTTATTTGCCAAAAACTGTAATTGACCCCTATGTTCTATTTTTAGTAACGGCAGCCATGATGTTTGACCTAAGACATACAAAATAACAAATTTGAAACTAGATACCCTATTGATCATTCAGTTAAAGTTTGGTTCCATTTGACCCAGTGGTTTCAGAGGAGAAGATTTTTGAAAGTGAGCTAATGACGGACGGACGATGGATGCAAAGTGATGGCAATAGCTCACCCTGGCATAGCCAGGTGAGCTAAAAATGCATCAAAATTGGACAAAAAATAAAAAAATTAGAATTTTTGAAATTCGCCCCTTTTGGGCCCCCTTTATCTTCTGAACGGTACATACCACATAAAATCCGTTGTAATACTCCAGGTTGGAAATTTTCTAAGGAGTACACTAAAAGAAACCCCATCAAAAACTGATATATAATGAAGATTCTACAGTCAAATATGGGAAAACACCCAATTTAACCCCTTTTGTTCTGAAACAGGCGGGGCCAGGAACATAAAATTAAAGCCTTGGTAACATCACACTGAAATTTGAAAATGATCTGTTCAAAGTTATGCTGTCCACAGATATGAAAATACCCAATTTTACCCCTTTTTGGCCCCTTTTTCTAAAATGGGTGGGGGCCATGAACCCGAAATTTTATGCCAAGAAACCTCATATAGAATTTGAAAATGATCCGTCCACTAGAAACAAAGTTATGCTGGCCACAGACGTCGACGTCGATGACTGGCCAAAAATTTTTGCGGTCATATAAAAATTTGTTACCACCATTTAAAGTACTTCCACAGTACCTTATTATCTAGCATTTATAAATCATGAAACAAGGATGAAGTGTTTTAATGTTTTATAACTTATTATATAAATATGAACATTTTCTCTCTATAACAAACCATTAGCACAAAATTAAAAAAGAAATATTATCATTTTGATTTCTATGTACATAATATAAAATGTACAAACAATGACAGGCCATTTAAAATTAATGATATAATATTACAGATCTTCTATTGTGAGCTGTGTGTACAAAGAATGATTAACATAAAAATCTTAGAGTAAAAGTACATATGTTCAAATACTACATAAACCATACGTTATATTATAAAGGGGAAAATATATTTTGTGGGGAATTGTGTCAAGTCTCCTTATGTGAATAGACATGCATACGACTGATAACAAATCAATGAGACACATCAAAAGACTGGCAATAAGATCAGGTCCTTCTGACAATCTTCCTCAACAATTATAAACTGTGAATTTCATTTGATTTTCATGGATACCAATTTTCATGGATTGAAGAGGAAAAGGACATTTCATGATGAAAATGAATTTGTGTGTATGTCAACATTTTCCACAAAAAGTTTTTTATGTGACAAATTTTTCTGCCTTTTTTTATCACAAGTGAGGTAAAAACATAATACCTTTATAAAACCAAAATTTTTGTTGTCATTGTGTATTACTGTAAAAGAACATTTGTTCGTGGGGTTCCAATTTTCGTGGATTTCGTGATTTGCTAAAACAACGAAATAAAGTTCCCAACGAAATGCATTTATCTGTAATGTTTCAATGCTAAGAACTCGAAACCACAAATTTAAGTACCCATGAAATTGTGATTTTTATGAAAACCACGAAAATTGATGTTCAAGAATAAAAGTATATCCACAGTAAGTTCAGGTTGAGTAATATGTTAATTTTAACACCAAACCATGAAGACCGATATATTATCAATATATTAGAACCAAACTGAACATTATATGAAACTGTAACATTTAAAATTTTTATAGATACTTTATATATTTTGTAAAATAAGAAGTGATAGTAAATGTTTTTTTTTCTGAATGATAGATTGACAAAAAGGTTTTGTGTGTTTCTTGAAATTTGTACATTCCTACAATATACTAAATAAGGGAAATGAACAGATTTTATCCCTTTGACAGCAAGCTTCAATATTACACAATACAAAATAATACTTTGTATTATCTTTCATTTTACATACTGGATATTGGGACATATTGACAACAAACTACAGACATTACATTGTTATTTTAATGTTATTTAGCGTAGGTATAAATAATTTATAAGACAAACAAAAACAGACAACAATAACAAAAGACATTATATTAACTTTATGCATAGATAAGTTTTTCTACAACTTACATTGACCCATTTGCTTCCAGTTATTGCTCTTAATTGTCAAACCTGTAGTTTCATGTGATGACCTCAAACAAAATCTAACAATTCAATAACAAAATCTGATAAAGAAACAGCAAAACAAACTAAACAATGCTCACGTACAATCTTTACAATTTTTGCATGGGTAAATACAGTTTAAGATGAATAATAAGAATGTGTAAATGATGCTCCTATACCAATTTCAAAAGATTTTGGATTTTAATGTTGGTCTACATAATTCACTGCGAGTTTATTTCAAAACTGTTTTAATAACAAAGCGAGACTTAACAACCTGCTTTTCTATCATGTCAGTTGTTTCAGACCCTCATTTAATACCTACATTTCTATCAAGTTAATTGTTTCAGAAACTCATTTATACACAGACATCAAAGAGGTTATCCAACTTCACAGTATTATTTAAGACTTCTTATTTCAAAGCAGAAATATGTCAAAATAAACCCAAATTGTATATGACCTCGACATAATAGCTTTAATCTAATTTCTTGAAAACGTTACCAGATGGAAGCATATTTTTTATCTCTTACAAAGAATGTACTGGTACAGAAGTATCTTAGTGTAATTCTGTCTTGCACTAATAATAATGGAAATCACATTTTCATGATATCTTTAACAAATATGAATGGACCTTTTTTTCATTCATTTTTAAATGAATACTTAAGCACATCTTATCCTACATTTTCACCAAAATCTATCGCTTGATTCGTATCTAAAATTTAAATGTTTTTTTGTCAATATGTATCTATATCAGAAAGCACAAAGTCAGGCTATTTCCAAAATCTTTTGCTTGAAAAACAAGTTTGATAACATTATATTTTTTTATGCTAACATTGTGGAATATATCGGATAACCTTTCAATAACAGAAAATTTTGACATGCTGTCATTATATTTATTTATATAATATATGTTACCTGAATTATCTTAAGACTTAAATATCTCTGCCTCAGTCAGTAGTGTAGCAACCACTATCATCATTGGCAGTCTACTTTCAGTGTTAGGCACACACAAATAGGCATATAAAAAAATAAAAAAAGGGAATTTAGGTAAAAAAAATACAGAGTTGTGTCAACTAAGTTTTACATACAAGTACATCTTGAGCAGCCTGCTAAAAATATACTCTGGAATAGCAATAAAAATATATAACTGAATCATGACAAAATTATTCTTCTTTCCAAAAACAAACACAAAAAAAAGTACATATATATTCCTTTGCTTATATTACTTCAAAATCTATAAAACTTTCTTCTTTATCAACTGAAAGATTTTAATGGAATTAAAATCAAACATGTCTCAAGTGCTGTAATCAGTAGTACTCTAGATATAAATGTTCTGCTTATTCTCAACACTACATTAAATTTGTGTATTCAATTCAGATAATTATTTGTATTTTGTTAATTTTGTATGAATACAAATTTTTAGAAAGTGAAAATAAAGCTAGATGCAAGGACTGAAATTAGCATATGGTACATATTGTGTATCCTTTATTCAAGTCACTCATTTAAACTAACATTTAAATACAAAGCAAACACTCACTTCAAATATACAGCAATAAAATGTCTGGCAGATATGACATCATGTCCGACTTTATCTGCAATGCCACATTAAATCTAATACAATGTATAAGTAGTAATCAATTGTATTACAAAGAATAAATGACTTCCATTTTAAAAGTTCGTCTACATGTGTAAAGTGTAACAATATCTAATGGAAAAAAGTCGTGTCTTATGTGAATGGCTTTGGTTATAACACCAGTGTCAGTTGCGTAATCATAGTAATGATACTTGTTCTGTGTTGTTTGACCATACAGAAAACACGTAAGTATTTACATTTAATAATTTCCAATAAAAAATACACTTATCCAAATGTTACCCAGTTTCTTTGATAAGTACCTTTAAAACTAAGTGTATTGTGAGTTGTCAAAAGTCTATGAAATTATACACTGCTTGATGGATATGGTTTTGAATTATGAAATAGACTGAATGTCTCCTGATTCATGTTTCATGTAAAGTAGTAAATGTATGCAGAGTGTTGCATGATAATCTACCTAAAGAGATAGTTGGATTTCCTCGTTCTGTCCAGTTATTAGTAGAGTTAACAAGCATTTTAACCTGATATGTAAATACACTTGAATGAGTCCTGGTCAAAAGCAAGCTGCTGCATTCTCTCAGTACATATTGGCATTCATCATTTCTTTTTCTGAGCTTGAGGTCCTCTAGGTGGTGTCACAGGTCTACCTGAATTTAATCCACCATATTGGTATTTTGCTTTCTTTTCTGATGGTTTTAGAATCTGAAAAACAAACAAGGACAGCATAATCATTTTACACCTAAAAACTGTTCATCAAGGTATTTAAAAGCAAACCAACTACTAATATTCTAAGACTGTCATATTAGATTTTAAATAACTGCAATGGAAAATATCCATTTTTTGTTATGAATCGTTGATAAATGTATATCTTGATCTCCCATTTACATACTCTACTACAGAAATGCATTTTACTGGTAATAGAAGTCAATGAACAACTGAATGTAAATGAATGAAATCCTATCAAAATATTGTACAATAATGAGTCTCCTGATAATCAAATAATCATTGAAAAATAAACCTGGCAATGAGTCCCTCTGATAATCAGGTAATCAAGAAAAGCATGAGAAGGCTCAATAATACAATACTGTTCTGGTTTATGAGTATTTAAATTGGTATTTTTGCCCAAAAAAATAAAACATAATACAGTATGCCCTTGTAATAGACATTGACTCATATTAGATATCGGGCTATTCATTTGAGCTTGATATAGGAGTCTCAGGATAATACCATGTAATCATCTATAATATCTTGAACAACTGTAGGCAAGAAATATTCTAAATAAATAATTTAGATCCACACACTTACCTGAAATGAGCACATCAATGTTTCATCTACTGACATCATGCCTCCAGCATTGTCAAATTCACCACAATAATTAGGTGCTGAAAATAATGTTACCAACTGTCTCTTTGCAAAAAATTCATAACCATCTTCTACCACCTAAAAATACAAAAGTGTTATTCAAAACATGTAAAAAGTAAGTAATGAAATCTAGCTGATTAATTGAAGACTTGTTTAACTTTACTGACATCATAACAAACATGATATGTTAAATCCACTCATATCGATCATGGGTCTAAATATTTCAAATGGATTATGGTCGTTTTATCAGTCAGAACAAATGGGAGCAGTCACTTCTACACCCAATATAAGCTTCCTCAACTACAGTGAAGGAGTGTATATATTTTGTTCGATGGCAAAATAGTTGTTCTTCAAGGAGGTTTTAAGCATTTATTCATTCCAATATATCAAATTATGTAATGCTGCTTTTGCAGAATTAAGGACACTGAGTTTTTCATCAGGGGTACCACTCGTCAAGTTATCAAGTTAATTTGATTTTAATTTAAACTACAGTTAAACTTTGATGACTCAATCTGCCATAACTCAATCACCATGGTTCAGAAATGAAAGAGTATAGTATAGTCTCAGCGAAAAACTACAGAATGTATTTTTAGACATGGATGCCCCACCAATAAATTTATTGCAACAGATTAAGCCAAGTCTGTCCTTCATAAAATTAGTTACCTGTCACTAAATTAAAATGAAATGCAAAATTTAACCAAAGTAATTCAACCATAAAATGCGGGTCATAGACACCCAATTGTTGGTTAAATGGGTAGTTCTCCTTTACATGAATGTTACCATAAAATATCATAAGGGCTATTCCATTTAAAATTCCCACCGGGGGGTGGAACACCAGTGATTTTTTTTCCTCTTGGTGGTGGGTGAATTTCTTTGGTATCCTAATAGTTTAATTATATATTTAAATTTTTTTTCTCTTGGTGGGGGTATAAAAATAAGTGGCGTTCCACCCCCTGGTGGGAATTTTTACTGGAATAGCCCTAATGCTACAAGAAATAGTAGTTTAGAAATAGAACTAAGGCTGAAATGCAAATCTCGTGCAAAGTCAATCAGCATAAAATGTAGGTCAAAGCCATTAAAATGTGAATGATTTGGGTATTTCTCATCTAGGCAATAAATTTGATGAAACATCATTGTCTAATAATGTGTATGTTGAGAAATGGACTCTAACACAAAACTTGACCAGAGTCACTCAAGCATGAAACTACCTAGTGGGCTATGTTGTACTACCAAAAATCGACCTACTGGCCTACTATTTAAAATCTACCTCTTACTGTTTCTCAGAAATGTACATAAACCCAAAACTTGGCTAGACATAGGGACATACGGACAAAAGTAAAACTGTAATGCCCCTTCAACATTCATGGAAGGGGCATAAAAAATACTTTTTAATGATAAGTAGGAATATTTTATAAATACTTAATATCTGAAATTTTACCTACCTGGTGTGCCCTACATATAAGATCTAAGTCATGTCTATTTAAAAATTTACTGACAACATCACCACCAAATGTAAATGAGACACCCCTGTCATTCTCTCCCCAGCCTTGCACATCTTTATCTGGGTCTGACCATAATAAATCACATAATAAACCTAAAACAAAACAAACAAATAATCATATTATACCTTTAGTTGTTCAAATTTCTAAAATTACAGAGTATGCTCTAACAACCTGGTTTTGCTTCTGTTATATCAGAAATTTATACCGTTTTCAGTTTTTTTGTCTACATTTTTTTGATAATGCCCATAACAATAAATAAACTGATGAAATGACTGTATGTTATAATGTTAATACTAAATTTCACCCTTAAACAAAGGTAATCAACGATTACAGAGTTCGCCTCGTTACGGCACTTTGTCACAGTAACAAAATCTTGACTGGATGTTGACATCACATTTGCATGCCTAAGCAAGGTTACATGATCCTACCATGTATAGTGACTGAGATCTGAACTTGCCTGATAACTTGGACATAAATCACTCATGCGTAAAACATAAGTCAAAGTGACCTACTTTTGCCTGGATGCTGATGTACCATCAGGGATGCATGCCTATGCAAGGTTACATGATCCTACCATGTAAAGTGACTGAGATATGAACTTGTCCAAAAACTTGGATGTAAATCAATCAAGCGGAAAATAT
>MJUU01023310.1:69976-85481 GCA_002080025.1 Modiolus philippinarum
CCCCCCCCCCCCCCCCGGGAATACACCAGGGAACCGCACAAGAAAAACAATAAAATGACAAAAGACAAACATGGACAAGTCAACGATAGGAAATCGGGAACATGATCAATAGTGACAGTAACTATTATTACCGACACTCCGTTGGGAAACAGCGACCACGGAACAGTTACTTTTGATTATACACGTTAACTTGAAATCAAACAAAACAAAATTGGAACCAAAAACATTAACTATGAGGGAAATTACGTGGAACTTAGGGCTGAAATTAGCTCTGTAGACTGGGAATCCAACCGTAACATTGACTAAGCATGGAATGTGTTTGAGGATATAATGAACCAATAAACAGCTAAACAACTACCTATGTCTTAACCTAGAAAAAAAGTTTGTAAATAAACCATTGTGGATGAACAAATAAGCTATTACAGCCAAAAGACGGCTGTGGAATAGATAAAAAAAACAGATCGGGAGAAACTTGCGTCACATTCAACAAGGAGGAATAAATGTACACAAGAAATAAGGAAGCGGCTAAGGTGGAATATGAAAAGAAATTAGTACCGGAATTGAAAACTGACGTCAAATCCTTTTGGAAATACCAGATGGCTACTTAACCATACAAGGACGATATTCTCAAACGTTTTTACAAGAGTTGATATACTTAACGAACATGAACCAGTTAACTACGAATTCATAAATGAGTTGAAGGACGTAACTTGTAAGGATTACAAGCGAAGATGTTATCAAAAAAGTTGGAAAATTAAATTCAAGCCAGACTCCCGTACCGGACGGAATTCAACCGAAAGTACTAAAATAATGTAAAAAGGCTGTTGCTTTGCTGCTGACCATAATATTTAACAAATCATTGGAATCTGGAAAATTGTCTAAAAAATGGAAAACGGCATCCGTCACACTACTTTTCAAAAAGGGTAGTAAAAATCAACCTGTAATTATCGTCCAGTCAGTCTCACACCAGTACCATGTGAAATTATGGAATCCTTGATAAGAGACCATGTCGTAAATCGTTTGACTATAAAAAAAAAAACGTTTTCTGAATATCAATACGGCTTCAGGATAGGAAGATCTTGTGCTCTACCGTTACTGGAGGTATTGGAAAGTTGGCCAAAATCACTTGATAATGGCATAGACATAGATGATATTTATCTAGATTTTAGTAAAGAATTTGATACGGTACCACACGAAAGACTCTGACTAAAACTGCATGCAGTGACTGCATGATATGTGGATATTCGTGGGAAAGTATATGACTGGACCATATACTTTTTTGTATGAACGTAATCAATGTATTTAATATGCTAACATTGAATCAGAATATAGAAATGTTGTAAGTGGAGTTCCACAGGGTAGCATATTAGGCCCAGTACTATTTTCAATATTCATAAACGACTTGTCAGACATTGTTGAAAACATAGGTAAGATCGTTGCAGATGATACAAAATTGAATAGGAAGGTTAAAGATGAAAGAGATCAGCAGAGTATTCAACAAGATCTTGATTCTGTAAGTAAGTGGTCAAATAAATGGAAATTGAAATTTAATGCCGGAAAATGCAAGGTCTTGCATTTTGGAAAAAAAACAAATCCTAGATATGATTATAAGGTGGAAAGTCATTCTCATCCCTTGACATTAGAAGAAGCTGACGAAAAGAAAGATATTGGGGTGACATATCAACCTGATTTAAAGTTCGACAGGCACATTAAGAATAGTATCAGCATGCAAACCGAAATATCTGTATAATTAAAAGATCCTTTGATTATCTAGACAGAGACATGTTTTTTGGCACTTTATAAATCACTGATTAGACCTTTAGTCGAATACGCAACTTGTGTTTGACCTCCGTATCTCAAGAAACATATCAGGGAAGTAGAAAAAATACAACGTAGAGCAACAAAAATGTATCATCTTTGAGAGAGAAATCTTATGTAGTCGGAATAGGAATGGTTTGCCTATACAAGTATACAAAATCGTTCACAAGATTGACAACATTGAAACAACCAAATTATTTCAAATAGCTGATACATCTAACACAAGAGGCCATAATTTTAAGTTGTACATACTAAGAGGTAACACCACTCAAAGACTAATAGATAAATGGAACGCTTTACCCAAGGTTCCAGGTAACTTCCAGGTAAATGGCATAAAGAACAAGCGGCCACGGGAGTGGCTACATTTTTTTTGAAATGTACTTCTACAATTTTATCGTAGAAAAATGAAAAATAGAGCATTAGACTCCAAAATAGTTCCTATATCGCTAATCAGATTTTTTTTTTAAATACCCTTTTTATAACAAGTTAAATTCTATATATTTAATTCAAATTTCCGGTTTAATTTTAGAAATAGTGTTATTCTGAGTTTTTATATGGTGTAGAATGTCCAAGGCTACTATTTTCAGATACGCGGTAAAGTTGTTAAAAATAGATTTTATAAATGACGAAACCTTGCAATTCTGCCTGTTGGAAATTTTATTTTGACATCTTTTTTTTCTCTTTTGAGTTGTGCAGTCTTAAAAGTGAGTATTTTTGTTTAGTGGCTTCGATTAATCGTGTATTTATATCGAGTTCCTTATCTCTGTAATCAAAATAGTAAAGTACCCAAGTTGCATAAAAACAGTAAATTTCGTTATGCTGTACACGTGTTTCAAGGAGTAACCTCTCATCATCATCTCAGATCATCATCATCAAAATCAAATCAAATGGAAAGCCATAATTCAAATGTAATAGAAAAAAGGAGTACTTATTACCAAAGTTATCGAAAATGAGTCAAAACCGAGTACTATTGACATCAACCGAATGCCATACACGGAATGAAGCCTCATTATTTTTAAAGGGTTAGAATTTTACAAAAACTGTAAATTTATATAAAACGCAAGGTAAATTTTTCCCTCGGGGACCTATGGTCCAACATCAGTGGCATCGGCTTAATGATTTCAAATTAAAAAATACGCAAGTTGCATAAAAACACTTAATTTCGTTATGCTGTAAGATGTTTCAAGGAGTAACCCCTCATCAACAGCATTAGAGTATGGGGTTTCAGTAAACAGTAAGAATTCTCAAATATTGAAGTACGTTTACTGAGTTTTTCTTTTAGTGTAGAAGTAGACACAAATTGTGTTGGTGGATTAATTACCACAGGGTAGTGATATGCGTCTAATGCAGTATTCATCGAAAGCCTCGGTTCTAGATCTTTGCTGACACTGGCTAGCCTACTTATAGGCGAAAGGGGGAGCAGCAAGAGCGGAAGCCTTCACTTGCCAGTACATAGCCTCTACACTACCAAGACTCCTCCCCGGGACAACACACGTCAACTTGGGTCTAATACTCAAGGCCAAGTATAACACGAAGGGGACCTCAGAGTAGCAAGGACCCTAGAGGTATAGAGTGCAGGCCAACCGGCGCGTGGAGCACGTCCTGGCTCTCACCAACCATGCCCCGCCTATGGGTTAAATAGTCGACCAGACAGGGGTCATACCCATGGCAGGGAACCTGTCTAGGAGAGACAACTCTACACAATCCGGGTAGATCCAGACTCGTCAGCTTTGGAAGGCAACCGCTCTATAGGATGAGAACCTAGACCACAAATCTCCTGGTCCTCCTGACAGGGGGTTGAGCATGCGGCTTATAACCCCATCAAGACTCTATTACATAAATCAATAATACAAGTAATCAACCATCAGCATGAATCCTTGAGAATGCAAGTTGCCCAAGCAACGGCATGAATGTGTAAAGAGAAAGCCCCCCACCGGAGGCCTTATGCAGGAAAAGTAACCTCATGCATCCAAAGAAAACCATCAATATTGGTACATGGAATGTAAGAACAATGTACCAAATCTCCAAAAACAGCTCAGGTGATCTAAGAAATAGATAGATATGGAATTCCCATCATGGGAGTCAGTGAATGTAGATGGATAGGATCTGGAAAGACTGTTTCCAACAATCATGCCATTGTTTATTCTGGCAGATCAGACAACCAACATAACGAAGGAGTTGCAATAACCATGAATAAAGAATGTGCTAAAAGCCTAATAGAATGGGAACCTGTAAATGAACGACTTACAAGAGCTCGCTTCAATTCCATTTATGCAAAGACCGCCACCATACAATGCTATTCACCAACTAATGAAGCAGATGATGAAGTGAAAGATGCCTACTATGACGCACTGCAACACAGATCAGCAAAACACGTCAACATGACGTCCTTCTGGAGATTGGCGATCAGAACGCTAAAGTCGGAAATGACAACAGCCAACATGAGAGAGTAATGGGAAGAGAAGGCCTTGGTAAAATGAATGAAAACGGTGAAAGGCTTGCCAACATATGTTCTATAAATGGACTCGTCATTGGAGGAATTCTGTTCAAACATAAGGAAATACACAAAATTACATGGATTTCACCATACAAACGTGATCAAAGTTAAATCGACCATGTTATCATCAATTGGAAATGGAGATCATTACTTGACACTCGGTCTTACAGAGGGGCAGATGTAAACAGCGACCATCATCTTGCCATAGCCAAACTAAGATTGAAATTAAAGAAAGCTTTTACAAGTAATAGTTCAAATAGAAAGATCATTGATGTAAAACGTTTAGCAGATTTTGACATCCAAAGAAAATACTGCAGAGAATTAAAAAAATCGTTTTAGAGCGCTGGAAAATCTAGACGAGGAGAACGAAACATCTGTTGAAAATCAGTGGGAGAACATAAAACATGTGTACCAACAGACAACTGAAAAACTATTCGCTACAAAAGAAGAAGTGACAAGCCATGGTTATCACAAAACACATGGAAAACATGGGATCTTAGCACGTTTTACAAAATTACCAAGGAGTTATGTGTTAAGGCGCACCAGGTTCCACCTGTAAAAAATAGCGCTGGAAAAGTCATTACAACAGAGAGAGAGAGAGAGTAGTCAGAAAGATGTGAAAACTGGAGAATTCCCAGCAAAATATTCTGTAGAGTACTCCTTAACAGAATTGACAAAGAGTTAGATAACATTTTCAGGCAAGAACAGGCAGGATTTAGAAAAGGGAAGAGATGTATTGATCCAATTTAAACAAAGAACATCATAGAACAATCAATGGAATAGAAATCACCACTCTATATCAACTTTATTAATTTTAAAAAGGTATTCGACAGCATCCACAGAGAAACCCTCTGGAAAATCATCAGATCGTATGGAGTTCCTGAGAAGAATGTGACTCTCCTTAAATGCTTTTATACACAGTTTGAATGTACAGTCCTGTTAAGCAACAAAGAGACAGATTGGTTTGCAGTTAACACTAGAGTCAGACAGGGATGTATCATCTCCCCCATCTTATTCCTAGTAGCCATAGGCTGGGTAATGAGGAAAACCACAAGAGATAAAAAGAGAGGAATCAGTTGGTCTCTATTTCAACCTTAGATGACCTCGATTTCGCTGATGATATTGCCATTTTGTCATCAAGGAAAGATCACATGCAAGAGAAATCACAGAGACTCAGTCATTACGCCAATGAACTTGGACTCCACCTCAACACAACCAAAACCGAAGAAATGAGGCTCAACACAACATCTCAAGAGAAGTTAACAGTAAATGGAAATAAGATAAAACAATCAGACAAATTTTTATATCTAGGAACAGTAATAAGTACAGAAGATTCTACGCAAAAAGACATCGAGAATAGACTCTCTAAAGCTAGAAAAGCATTTTATAAGCTAAGACCAATATAGAAATCCAAACAATACAGCCTAAAAACTAAAATCAAAGTATTTAACAGTAACATAAAATCTGCACTGTTGTATGGAAGTTAATGCTGGTGAGTTACAAAAACAGACATGAGATCTCTGTCGAGTTTCCATCCCAATTGCCTAAGACAAATCTGTAAAATCTTTTGGCCAAACACAATCACAAATGCCAATCTATTACAAATGACAGACTCCAAATGTATCATCGATGAAATTACACAGAGAAGATTCAGATGGCTTGGACATGTCTTCAGGATGGATGGAAAGTGCATAACAAAGGCAGCACTAAAATGGACACCCCAGGGAAAAAGACCAAGAGGGAGGCCAAAAACAACATGACGTAGGACGGTAGAGGGAGAGCTGAAGGACCTTCATCTTACTTGGGTAGAGTCTGAAACCAAGGCAAAGAACCGAGCTGAGTGGAGATCTCTTGTATTGACCTTATGCTCCACCGGGAGCGAAGAGGATACTAAGTAGTTAGGTAAGTAGACACAAATTGTATATTTTGTGACAGATAACAATATTGACTAATTTTGACTACTTTTTCTTAAGCGGAAACCATAACTCATCCGTACTAATAATTTGGTAAATTATCTTATTGGTGCTTGAATGCGCTCTATATTCCGATTACAATAACCGTATGAAAATATGCAGGTCAAGGAGCCGCTCGACTGCGTCCGTCCTTCTGCCCGTCCGCTTTGGGGTACCAAGTTTGTGTAATCTGAAACTCAGACACCTTTAACCAAATACTTCTGAAACTTTGCACAGTTGTTTTAGGCACATTGAAGATGTGCACCTTCCTTTTGATGAGTTTTGAACAAAAAATGTCGAATTTATTGGTTGTTGAACTTTCAACATTAAGGTGCTGAGTTTGTGTAATCTGAAACTCTTACATCTTATATACCTTATAAATTTGAAACCTTGCAAAGTTGTTCTGGACACATTGAAGATGTGCACCTCCCTTTTTGGGCAGATTTTAATAAAAATGTCGATTTTATGCATTGTTGAACTTTTTCATCATATTTTAACATTACAGTACCTGGTTTGTGTAATCTGAAACATTCACATCCCTTAAAGTTTGCACTGTTGTTGCCCTGAATGCATTGATGATGGAAACCTCCCCTAGGTCAGTTTTGATAAAAAAAATGTCAAATTAATCCATTGTATAAAGATACTTCATGAAAAAATTATATTAGAAATAACAAGATACCGAAGTTACTGTGAATTTTGCTTCTGCATATGCGCATTTCGACAATTTATGTCTCTTCAGTGCAGATAAAATCAAATTATTTGGAAGTCCATAAACCGAAATACATGTGAAAACTTATAGAGAACAAGTAACCAATAAGATAAAAAAGAAAAGCCAAAATCAGATAAGGACAGAGCTATGCAAGAGGGAGATATTTAGTTTTAAACAAATTTTCCAAAATTTAGATATTACAAGATTCCAATTAACAGTGACTAAAATGCTAGCATAAACAAACTTTGGAATATGTTCAAAGAAGGCATAGAACCCACCAAAATATGTAAGAAAAAAGACGGGGATCCCTGGATAATGCATGAAATAAAACAACTTATAAGGCACAGGGACATAGCATGTTAAAAGAAGCAGAGTTCAAACATTCAACTGACATCAACAGATTCAAGAAGCTCAAACAGGTAGTCAAGAGAAAACTACGACAATCATATATTGGAGGAACATCTACCCAGAGATTACTGAACATGTAAAACCATCATCTACATCCAAAAGATTCTAGACATACATCAGGCACAAAAAGATCGACAAAACTGGAGTGGCACCACTAGAAAGAAATGGGAAACTAGAAATTTATCGAATTAACAATGCAAACATACTGAACGACAATTTTAATCCATTTTTTAGTACTTGAACCAATCAGCCACTGAGAAGTCCAACAAAACGGACTAATTACAGACCTACCAGAAAGATACCATATAGCTACAAAATTCACTTGTCGAGGTGCTGAAAACAACTAGAGAACCTTAATCCATATAAGGCGAATAAACCAGACAATATAAACTATCATCACTTGTCAAGGTGTAGAAAAACAACAAGAGAACCTTAATCCATATAAGGCAAATGAACCAGACAATAAAACCAATTTTATAAAGAAGTTAGATTGATTGATTGATTGAATATTGTTTAACGTCTACTCAGCAATATTTCAGCTATATCAAGACGAGAACAAGTTTGTTGATAAATAATCACTTTGGGGTATGGAAAGGGCCATGGGACGNTTTGTCTCATTTGTATTTACTCCATATCCCTTCATTGCTTACGATCATTTTCAACGTCTCTATGAAAACAGGACAAATGCCAGATGACCGGCGTACTGCATACATCACATCAGTTTTCAAAAAGGCCAAAAATATTTTCCAGCAAACTAAAGGCATCACTCAAATGCATGTTTTAAGATCCTAGAGCAAGAACATATTATAACAAGTAACATCACGAGGCACGCAGAAGCTAATAACACACAACGGGTTCAGGAGTAAAAGATCGTATGAAACACAACTACTGGAATGCATAGACAACATTACAAACAATTTGATAAGGGAAAACAAACGGACATCATTGTACTAGACTTCTCAAAAGCTTTTGACAAGGTATCCCGCAAATGTTACATCATTATGGCATTCAAAATAAGAGAAACAACTGGATAGAGGACTTAATCACGAACAGAACGCAAACAGTTGTTGTCGAAGGCAGATCATCTGCCAATGTTAAAATTGAAGTCAGGCGAGGACCAACCATTTTCTATTTTATATTAACGACTTGCTGAAAAGGACTACACTTATCTGCAGACAACACAGAAATACACATGATGATAACATCTGAGCAAGACTGAATGATTGTCCAAGAGCATATGGAGAAATTGAAGAATAGAAAAGTACATCGGCAAACGAATACCGAAGCAAGAAAAGGAAAGGGGAAATTCTAAAATCATAAATCCAACATCACGGCAACTCACAGCAACAAGAATTGAGACAGTATGACAAAGACAAAACAAGATCATGGAAACTGAAGTTTCATCCAGAAAAATGTGGTGTACGATGAACATATCAACATCAGCAATAAAACAAGCAGAAGCCTGGGATTCCTACTTCGAAACCTACATAAGTTTAGTAAGACCACAAATGGAATATGCAACAACAGTATGGGACCCATACCAACAGAACCATAAAGACAAAATTGAAAAAGTACAAAGAAGAGCAGCATGATACGTTACAGGAAAATATAGAAATAGATAAAGTGTCAGCGAAATGATATAAGAACTGGGATGGAAAGAATAGAAACAAAGAAGAAAAGCAATTCTACTTATGCTTTACAAACTCATCAACGATCTGGTTGCCATAGACGAATCAAAATATCTACATAGAACATCGTGGACCATCAGACTATCTAGTACACATGGATACCAAATCCTTCAAAGCTCAAGTGACGTGTACCACCTGGAAATCAGAAACTTGATTTGAAGAGACATAAGTTGTCGAAATGCGCATATGCAGAAATTAAATTCACAGGAACTTCGGTATTTAGTTATTTATCTAGTTTTTGTCTAGCCCGCGAAATAGGATCACAAAGTAAGGCGTCGGCGTAAACTTTCATGGTAAGTTTTTTGTGATAAGGTCAGTTTCTCAGTAACAATAAGTGGTAGGTCAATGATATTGCCCTTGACCTTAATTTCACGGTCGGTCTAGTGAGCAAATTTTTTCATTCTTTTTTTCTTCTTCAAAATTTCAACATACATTTACATGTTGAAAAATAATATTACACATGGTTAATCATTATAAGCCTAATATCCAAATGTAAACTATCAAAATATGTTGATTTTTTTTTAGTTTTTATAGAAAAGCAGGAATAGAAAAGAGAATAATGAAAAAAAGGGAGAGAAATAGAAGGAAAGAGATAGAAAATACAGAAAAAAACGGGCTTCCAGATGTTTCGTCGATATATTAAAATTGAATATTTGTTCAAATTTTGTTTCAGTTTTTGTAATTAGGTCAGTTTCTTAGTCATTATAAATGTTAGGTCAAAGACATTTGAAATGTTTGTTGGTTTTTGGGTAGTACATGACAGTCTGTCATATGTCTTTGGTCTCAATTTTACAGTCCAGTAAGCAAAATAAGTATTTGTGATAAGTTCAGCTTCTCAACTGTAAGTAGTAGGTTAATGGTATTTGGTATTTGGGTTTGTCCTCTAGTAGTATATGAAAGTCAATTTTATGGTCTAGAAAACATTTTGATATTTTTAATTAGATCAGTTTTCCAGTAACTATTTATGGCAAGTCGATGATATTTTGTATGTTGGTCTCATGTACATAACAGTATGCTCTATGGTTTTTGTATGTGACCTCAATTTCGCAGTCTAGTGAGCATCTTAGCTTTCTCAGTATCTATCAGTAGGTCAATGATATTTGGTATGTGTGTTGGTATGTGTGATAGCACATATGACAGCCTGCTATATGGCTTTTGTTCTTGACCTCAGTTTCACTCTTTAGTGAGTATGTATAGTTTCTCAGTATCTATTAGTGGCGTGGTATTTAGGTTGGTCTTGGGATGTACATAACAGTCTGCTATATGACTTTTGTCAGTGATCTAATTTCAAGTCTAATGAGTTTTTCTAATTAGGTCAGATGGATTTTTCACATCAATTTAGTGGCCCAGCAAAGGATTGTCCAGACATTTATGAGGGGGAGCCGGAGGGGTCTCATCCCCGAATCCCGACTTTATTTTTTCTAAATCCCGAAATCTCGAACTACAAAGGTGATATCCCGGTTCCTGGTGAATTAATTTCCCGAAATCCCGGGCTTAAATAATAAAAATCCCGAAATCCTGAGCTAAAAAACATCTAATCTTAACGACCGAAATAGGGCCGGCTCCCCCTCATCTATTTAATACGGTCTACACTTGTTAACCATATGCGCACAACTGTCAGAATATTGAATGTGAACAGTATCTGAATAAGATTTGAATTTCCATGTTTTTTATCTTTGATTTTAGATTCCCCCTTCATCACTTTTTGCTTTGGTATTCGTTTGCCGAAGTATGTCAATAAACCGTACAAGATCAAGTTACTACTATCTTACAAGATTCCCAGAACATTCTATATCTAGGCATTAAACGAACAAAATGAAAAATCTACAATAATAATGTATGCTGGAAAGCAGATGCAGAGTGAGGATTATAAGAAACTGAACATTGTCGAAAAACAGCTAATCTCCTTATTAACATCAATTATTTGACTCAATCCTGGATTGACTCACTGATAGTGTGACGGGTGCCGCTAGCGGAGCAGGACATGCTTACCCTTCCGGAGCACCTGATGTCACTCCCGGTTTTCATGGGAGTTCACACTATAAGTGCCTTAGTTCTTAATGTTATCTTTTTATTTCCGTGCATTGTAGCTGTCTCACGTCCTTGTTTTGTCTTTGTTTTTATCTGTTACTGTTTTTGCCATGTCTTTGGACTTCGATTTTTGTAGTCATCGCTTCCCTTGTTCCTTCGGTATTATACTGCCGTTGTTTTATGGAGTATGGATACCTTAAGGAACCCATATCTTAAAGGAGACTTCAAGCGTTGTTCCTTTGCTTGTCTTTACCATGTATTTGTAGAGACTTTGTCTCACGTACATTTACTCCATATGCTTTCATTCACCATTCAACAAACTCGAAAGTATCAGAAAAACAAGAATACCCAAGTTGCATAATCAACACTAAATTTTGTTATCTTATTGCTGTCATCCTTGAAAATGACTCTGTAATGCTATTGAACTTTTAAAATTCTGCTGAATTGTCACTTAAATTTCTCCTAATTGATATACATGTAAATATATTTTGTAATTATGTCACCCCAGACAAAGTCGGGGTGACATGTTGTTATTCTACGTTTCTTCTTCTCTATTCTTCTTATCTTTTTTTCTTCATCCGTTTTTTTCCGAGCGATTATTTTAAAATGGCTCGACCAATTGATTTCAAACTTTGCACACAGTTATAACACCATCTGAAGTTATATGCTGTACATTTAAAATTTTCAAAATGGCCACAAATTTACATTGAAAAATTGGGGATTCTACATTTCTGGAACTGCTTACAGGAATTACTTCATATTTTGTATAAATGTTCAGTAAGATGACAGGAAGGAATCTATGCAACAAAAATTATCAAAATGGCCGCTGTTTCCAAGATGGCTGCCGAAATGCGCAAAAATTTCAACTTTGTCCAATATCAATGAAAATTGATTACTAGGTAGATTTTAAGGCTGCGAATCTTCTGGAATCATCGAATTGGTGGTCTGGGGTGACATTATTCAACCCCCAATGTCATAAATGTGATAAATAATAGATCATGTGGTGTCCTATGTCAACTTTAGCAAAATATCATTCATAAATAAAATTAAGATTCCAAATATCAACTTCTCATATGGCTTTTGACGTTAGCATCAATTTTATGGGCTAGTGAAACATGGATTATAAACCGTTTTCAAAATTAGTTATGTTTCTAAACAAGTGTATAAGGCAAGTCGGTGATCTTTGGTATGAAGGGTGCTCTTGAGTAGTCCATCACTGTCAGCACTGACATTTGACCTCAAATTCAATCTCATGGTCTAGTGACCATGTTGAGCTTTTTCTTTAATTAGATCAGTTTCACAATAACTCTAAGTTGTAGGAATTTGATACTTGGTATACAAGTTGCTCTTTAGACTGTTTGTCTAGTGACCACATTAATTTTATCTGTTTTGATCAGTATCTCAATAACAGTAAGTAATTGGACAATGATATTTAGTACATGTATGTATGTTTGTGTTTGATGGTTCATGATTGTCTCCATATGGCATATCACCTTGACCTCAATTTCATAATTCAGTTTTTGTGGTTAGAGCTATAAGTAGTAGGACAGTGAAAGTCAGTATGTAGCGAGTATTACATGACTGTCTGACAAATGTCTTTTGACCGTGACCTCAATTTCACAATTAAGGTACCATGTTCAGTTTTTGTTATAAGAGTAGTTTCTTAATAGCTACAATTGGTAGAAAAGTGATATTAGTATGATTAGTATGTACTGAGTATTACATGACTGTCTGACAAATGTCTTCTGACCTTGATCTCAATATCTTGGTAAGCTTTTGATAAATGAGTTTCTCAACAACAGTAAGTGGCAAGGAAACGATATTTGATATTCAAGTTGTTATTAGGTAGTGCATGACTGTCAGCCATATGGCTTTTGACATTGAATCCAATGGGATGGTCTAGCACCCATTTTGAGTACTTGTGATTATATCAGCTACTCGATAAGTATACTGCCTTACAGGGTGTTAAGATATCTAATATGTAGGTTTGTCTTGGGAAGAACATGACTGTCTGCTATGTGAATTTGACATTAACCTCAATTTAACGATATAGTTACCATTTTAAATCTTAGTTTATATGACTGTCTGTCATATGGCCATTGACCTTGACATCAGTTCAACAGTCAAGTGACCATTTAGTTTTTTATGAAGAAGTTAGTTTCTCATAGGAAAAATGAAAGGATATGGAGTGAATGTGACAAAAACACACATGATACATGTATTTTAAGTGACAGATCCAGCAGAGACAGGCAAGACATATATTTAGAGTTTAAACTGTACCTACTGCCTATCACTGGATTTATTTCGGTACACTTGTTATCTTTTCCTATATTTCCTAAATTTATGAAAATTTATTATAACTGGTAAATGGTTGACATACATACATGTATGCTAATTACTCAATTTTCCAGTTAAAACTCAATAGCTAAATCAATATGAAGATAAATGCATACCAATTGCCAAAATTTCCATTAAAAGCTCCAGAGCCACACTTTGATGAAGAGCACTTTACAGATTTGATTTGTTTCTCTGTTATCTTTATTTTGTCTCGTTAATACAGTGACTGCCAAAAGTGAGTCAAGTTTATGAATTTCCCTGTGCATTTCAAGTAAAAGTGCTCCCAGTTTAAAAAATTCTACAGAATCCAATTCTTATTCGATTTTCATGAAATTTCATTGTTAATTAGAGTTTGATATACAGTTTATTCCAATAATTTTGAAATAATTTTATGGCTTGTAACTTCCATATTATGATAATTCAAACATTAACCAAAAATTCTGAAGTCAAACTTTATGATATATCCCTTGTAAATTGTGACGTAAGAAATTTCACTTTGTACTTAAATTGTGATAATAAGGAAACTAATGATCAAAAAATTATTTCTACATTACAGGCAGAAACTATATATCTAACTCCTTTTAACAGTCAAAATTTCATGACAAGAGTGGACCCTAAATGATGTCTTGCCCGTCCCTACTTATTCGCAAAATTGATGTGAAAACTCAAACTGACTTAATTGGAAAAACATAACATGTTCGCTAGACCGTGAAATTAGGATAATTGACAAAGCAATATAGCAGACTGTCATGTACCACCCATACCAAAATGCCAAATATTAGTGACCTACCACTAATAGATACTGAAAAACCAAACATGTTCACCTGACCTTGAAAATGAGATCAAGGTCAAGTCAAATAGCAGGCTGTCATGATCCATCTAAGACAAACCCAATTACCAAATATTATTGAATACTATGAAACTTAACATGATCACTGGACCGTGAAATTGAGGTCAAAGACATAAATCTTATGGAAGACTGTCATGTACTACTCAAGACCAACCCACATACCAAATATCATTGACCTACCACTAATAGGTATTGGGAAACTGAATATGATCACTGGACCTTGAAATTGAGGTCACAGATATAAGTCATATGGCAGACTGTCATGTACTACCCAAGAAAAACCCACATACCAAATATCATTGACCTACCATTAATAGATACTAAGAAACTTAACATGCTCATTGGATCCATGAAATTGAAGTCACATACAAAAAGCAAATAACAGAACATCATGTACTTCTTGAGACCAACCAACATACCAAATATCATTGACGTACCATGAATAGTTACTGAGAAACTGATCTAATGAGAAAAACTTAACATGTTCATTGGACCATGAAATTTAGGTCACAGACAAAAAACATTTAGCAGACTATCATGTACTGCCCAAGACCAACTTATATACCAAATATCATTGACCTACCACTTAGGCCACATCAAATTAATTAATAGATTCTCATCCCCACCCGCCCCATTTTTTCTCAGCTCATTTTTTAAAAATTTTCAATTATTCAGAAATTTTCTTTAAATTCCTATCAATTTTAGTGAAAATCAGTAAAAATATATAAAAAAAAACCTCCCACCCGCCCCAGATTTTTTGTTACAGGTGGATGAGAATCTACTAATTAACTTGATAGGGCCTTATAGTTACTGAGAAAATTACCTATTTACATAAACTTAACATGTTCACTAGACCGTGAAATTGAGGTCAAGGACAAAAGTCATATGGCAGACTGCCATGTACTACCCAAGACCAATCTATATACTAAATATCATTGACCTACCACATATAGTTACTTAGAAAATGACCTAATTACAAAAACTTAACATGCTAACTAGACCTTGAAATTGAGGTCAAGGACAAAAGCCATATGACAGACTGTCATGTACTACCCAAGCCCAACCTATATACCATATATCATTGACCGACCACTTACAGTTATTGAGGAAATGACCTAATCACAAAAACTTAACATGATCACTAGACCGTGAAATTGAGGTCAAGGACAAAAGCCATATGACAGACTATCATGTACTACCTAAGACAAACCTATA
>MJUU01023311.1:16866-61826 GCA_002080025.1 Modiolus philippinarum
TGAAGCAATTTAAATTGGAAATTTTGTAACTGTGTATTTCTTGTTATTACAAAAGGTAACATATAAATTTCATCCCAATTTTTTATCTCATTTATTTCTAAGTCATTTATCCACTTTTCCTGAGCTTTAATAGAGATTTCTTTAATATGCTCGGTGTAAAGCTTATAAAAGTACTTATTATTTTTAGAACTGTCTTTTAATTTTTTCACTAACATATTTTCCACCACATTTAATTTGTCATTCCCAATCACAAGTTTCTTCCAGTCTGCTGGGATTGCACTGAGGATGCTATAAAATTCAATAAAGTTTGTTGAAAGATCTTGATCAAATTTATTGATAAATTCTGTATATGTGTAAAAAGTCTTATTTTCTGAAAATAAGTCATTTATAAAAAATATGTCTCTATTTATGTATTTTATATTAATAGTCATCTCTTCTTTAATCTTTATATCCTGATTCAGCCACAATGGTTGTGATAAAATATCTTTTGGATCCTCATATGCAACCCCCATATCAGATTCTAGTAGTTTTGAGTAATTAATAAAAATATCTCTCCAAAACAAATTCAATTTTCTTGATATCTTCTCAATTCCTTCTTTTTTCAACATTAAAACTTTATCACCCCCGTATATTTTCTAAAGAACTCAATAAAAGTGTTTTCCATGGAGAATGGTTTAACGGGTCAAGGAGCTTATGAAGCCATGATAATTTTAATGAATAACAAAATGACTGAATATATAATAAATTTGGAACAGTAATATGTGACATCTTCTTGTTATGTGTTGCTCATTATTATCTCCTTTTTACACATCATGTGGACTAAAACTATTAATATTTCAATACTGTAATCAAAGAAGCAATGTCTTAAAGTATATACTTATTCATACATACTACTTATAATATAGTATGATATGTATTAGGAATGTTGTACATTTTTTTTTGTAAATATTTACATTTTTTGTAACACTGTGTGTTATCATGTTTATGGATGACAAATCTTTTTGATACTTTGGGACACCAATATACATGATATACATGGCTTAAAATGATAAGAATAAGGGATTGCCTTAAAATATTTTAAGTTGTAGAGTTGTCTCCCCTGCCACACTAGACCACCCTAAACCTTGTTACTGGATTTACTAAGCACCATTATCAGGTAGCTTTTTAAGATATAGCTAATTGTTTGTTTTGTCAATACTTTTCATTTAGTCAGAAACTTGTGAGTTGCCGAGTAAATCCAATTACAAGGTTAAGGGTGGTAGGGGAGATAACACACATCACCTACATCATGTACATGTTTATTGCATCTTGCAGTTTTTTTTTCCGTAACATTTTTTTTCTACAAAACTGTAAGTTAAGATAACTAATACTATCACCATTGAATTGATCATCTGAAAATCCTAAAGTCAAAAGGTCATAAATAATTTGACACTGGAGAAATCCTGAAACTTAACACACAGATGATCAAATGTAATGGAAGAAATGTGTGTTTTGTTGGGTCTTCGTGCATACAATTTTTGCATGTTGTACAAAATTATTTGACCTTTTTCTTTAGGGCTTACTGGTCGAGTACCAGTTATCGCCGTGTACCAGTTATCGCCAATTTTCACGTGCTTCGAGATCGGGCATGACTTTAGTTGAACGGTTATGTACAGAAGTGGCAACAATATCATAAAAATACATTCCTTGAAGAAAATTGTTTTAATCTTTAAAAACAGTAAAATCCGAGATAAAATCCCTTGGGAGTCTTTAAAATATATATTGCTATGTGGGGGGTAACGTATGATAATTAGCTAAAAATAGATTTTTTACATGTGATGTCGCAAAAGAGAATGTGGGGTGTCAGCTATATTTTCTGACAGAAATAAATGCTAACTATGTTGCTTTCACTTCAAATAGTCAAATTAAGATGAATTGGGGCTGTCAAGGTCTACTATTTTCTTGTAATCGTGAATAAAATAGAACAAATTTGGCATTGATAAAAATTATGCTACTCTCAGTTTCAAAATTGCATCGGCCGACCTTTCATTCTTTATTCCGTTTTAGTTCACCACTTTTTGGAGTGCTTAAGTGGATTTGAGTGTACATTTAACAATTTGATAAAAAGCTGATGCATATTTTGAAAGATGGCAATAACTGTTACACACCTCCGTAATATTTGTCGAGAAAACCAACACTTTTTAAAATGACTATATTACTGCGCATGTGCAATGAAACTGAAAATGGACACTATCGGTTAACATATTACTTGGTAAATTTTTACAATATAACGCATAAAAAGTTTAGTCTGAGTTTAAGAAGATCAAATGCAAAATCACAGAGAGAAAATGGCGATAACTAGTACACGACCACTATAGAAAAAAAGTTTCTGTTAAAATGACAAAATGTGGCCATAAACTTAATGTCTAAAATTTTTTTCACTGTCAAGTTTTAGGTACTCAACTTTTAAATGCAATTTAGATAAATGTGGAGTACTTAATGTTTCAGTTGCCAACATTATCATTAAACATTTATAGCTTTAAATCCTGGAGAAGGTTATTTTTGTGCAACTTGCATATCATTGCAGTTAAATCCTATGTTGTTTAACATGGTGGAAAAAGTAAAAGGGTATGGATTTTGATCACATTGGGTGTCTGAACAATTATTTGTAGAGATCTTTGATGGCTGCGGGAGTTGCAAGGCCAATATGAGTGACTGAGATCACACTGCCTCATCTAATTAAGGTAAAGACACATGCACTTGTTTTTTCCTCCGGAAAAAGTGAAGTTTGTGAACACAATACTAGTACTACCAGTACTAGTATTGTGTTAATTCATTTATACCAGTATTGTACAATACTGGTATAAGATTTTAAACCAGTATTGTATGCAACAATACTGGAATAGTATTGTATTGTTTACAATACTAGTTGTACCAGTACTGTTTTGCTTACAATAATAGTATAAAAGAATTGTGTTGTTTACAGTACTAGTTTTACCAGCATTACTATTCTTTTTTTACAATACTGGAAATACCAGTATTGTTATTTCTTACAATACCAGTTGTACTAGTACTGTATTGTCGACAATACCAGTAATACCAGTATTGTATATTTTCACAATACTAGTTCTACCAGTATGAGTATTGTGTTGTTTTACAGTACTAGTCTTTTCAGTATTACTTTTGTATTTTTTACAATACTGGAAATACCAGCAGCCATTTTCACAAAAAATCTTACGATAAATTGTAATCTTAAGTCAATATGATATGCAAAAGACTTACGACTAATATTTATCACAAGATTGTTTTGTGAAAAGGGCTGCAGTATTGTAATTTCTTACAATACTAGCTGTACCAGTATTGTATAATGGACAATATATATCAGTAAATCAGTAATACCAGTATTGTATATTTTCACAATACTAGTTCTACCAGTATTGTTATATGTTACTGTTAACAAACATTTTATTATAAGTAAAGTATGTTGTAGACAATACTGGTGACGTCCATTGTTCTTGTATTGTACTCAACATGCTCAACGTTGCAAAAATTATATTTTATGAAAGGATTTATGAGAGAAGTATGGAACATTTCAGGCCTTTTTCCTTACCATTTCAGAATAAAAGAAACAGGGTTTTTTGTCATTTGGGCATCCAAAAAAGTAGGGTAAATGCACAGTTTTGCATGGTTTTGGAAAAAACAAGTTATTGATTAATCATTGATGTCCGTAGCCTTGTATAGTCCTTAGGCTTCATTTTTTAACATTGATATAAATCAATAAATGACAGATGCAGTAAAAATAAGGCCAAAATTAAAATTTAGTTTGTTTCCCCTTACCCTACCTTAAATTATTTTATTGACTTTTCTGAAAAAAAGGTAATACTACCACATTTTAGTAAAAATGGTAAAAAAAAATTTCTTCCTACGGTACCTACCTACTCAACATCATTAAAATTTCTGGAATAACCCATTATTTTGTTCTGTCAGTCCTATATTATAACTGGCAGTGTAAAACTCTGATAGAGATTTGAAATGTGTGATGGTGGTCATTTTGTTTACTTGTTTACATTTTTATGTGGGGTATTTAGGTTAATGTTAGTATTATTTATAGTTCCTTAAGTAATTCTTACGAGTACGGCCACCTAAATTCTCGCCAGGACACTTCCCATTTGGCTTCACATACTGGTTTCCCCGGTCGGGCTCGTTGCCCCTAGGAACTATAAATAACGTCACTCTCCGGGTCACCGGGACAGTCAAACATTTGGATTTGAAACGAGCAGACGCTCAATCTTTGGCTACCGTTGATTTTCTTATATTATCATGTAACAAGTATTCATGGTCGTCACTATGTCTTGTATATTATGTAACATGTAGGATAGCAAATAAACATATGTTTTTTTTGTGTATTTACATGTATGCATATTTTTTGGTATAATTTGTTTGTGTGTATTGGGATGGCATTTATAACTAAGCCCATTTACCAAGTGCCCCCTTTTGTATGTACTGTAATATAACACCCTATATTGGATATCTACATTATTGCCTTATGTGTATTTTCATTTTGACTTCTTTAAATTAGTACTTAAATAATTCATGGCATTTTATACAAGCAAATTACATGTTTACTTACCATTTGGGTAAACTATATTCCATAGATATATACACATGTATACATAAATATACAAGACTGATTGTTGTAAAATCACGTGCTGCTTAATATGCAATCAAGCATGACAACTTTGGCCTAATTATATTGGAAATGACTCGTAGTTTGTTTAGGAATCTAAAATATGTTGATGTGTCTATATTTAATATTATATCTACACAATAAAGGGATATGAGTTTGAATCCCTTTCAATTTGCATTACGTCATTTGTACGTGGGCCTGGAAGGGAGATGCATGTGCTTGTTAAAAAAAAAAANNTTAGATGAAATAGAAGTTTGTTGTTCCTGCGGTGTAAGGAAACCCAGACAGCTTGAATCTAGTGCCAAACGTGCTGCTGTCTGGGGGTCCTTGCACGGCAGGAAACATCACGCTAGTCAATGTTCTACATTTTTTCTTAAATTTTTTGGGAGCATGTAATAATTAAAATCCGCAATGTGTGTAAATTGTAAAATAAGGAAAAATATGTTGTATAGTTATAACTAAAAATATTTGTTTCACTTACCAAATCCCCTGGTTTGGTTTAGTGACTAACACACAGGGAAGAACCTTGGTGGGATCGTTGTACCACCAAGGGGATTTGTTAACAACATGTTGTTATTAAAATGTTTTAAAATCTTAAAAAAAAAAACATTTTGTTTATATCCAGCATTAATTATTTCAAATATCCTGGAATCCGGATTTTACATCGGAGTGGACACACGAGCCAGAATCTAGCACTCCGGTTACAAATGTGCATTATTGTGGTAGCTGTGAGTTCTGTTTGCAAACAAATTTACCCTGAATGACCGGATAATATTTGTCTGTGTCAGTCTTCTAGTCAAATTCTTGTAAAGTATTGAATTGCAGCTTTTAAAAATGCATGTTGTCATTTTCACATTTTTTTCCAATTAAAAGGGAGATAATTCAGAAAATATAATGAGTCGATATCGGAACAAATCCGTACTTTCGTCCGGGCATATTGCAGAGTCCCATTTGTGGTATTCACGGTTATAATAATCAGTCATGGTCTCAAATGTGAGACAGGACAATTCCACCCGAGGGTCCACATTTTCCAGTCAGAAACGAGGCTTGCCGAGTTTCTGATGTTAGAAAATGTGAACCCGGGGGTGGAATTGTCCAGTCTCACATTTTTTACCATGACTGATTATTTTTCTCACATTTTTCTGCCAAAAAAAGAAAAAAATAAACATGGCCGCCGAAACACGAAAATCTATTCTCCGAAACTAGGCATCGTAGCAAAAAATAAATTGCATAACTGAAAAGATCGCATGTGTTTACTCGGAACTAGTTTCTAAAATGAAGCGGTGTAAAAATTCGACGTTGCCGCACCATTCCGGGGAAGTTGTATTTTTTCTGACGTTTCAATATTGTGACGTGACGTTGTTTGCATTGTTCCGTCAAGGGTGGTCATGTGATGTGAGATGCATGAATCTCACATGGGTATCTCACACTGGATTCTTGTGTCACACACGTACAGTAATCGGTGAGAAATTACACCATGCAATCCCTTTCGTTACCATATGTTATCCACTTGACATTGTTAGATTTTAGGCTTGCCGAGCAGTTTAAAATTTTTAAACGGTGGATAACAAGTAACAAGTGTAATCTTTTTGTCTAATGATAAATGATAAACGCCGAGAATTATATTCCGAATATATTTGGCGGGAAATGCACGGGGCTTTTAATATTCAACATACCTTGAATATGTAAATTTATCTAGTTGGTCAAAACCAGTCGAAAAACTTGACATATCATTAGAGAACACTTTTATTCTATCTATAACATATGTTTATACATTGCAGTATCCATCAATCATTTGATATACGTCGGCGAATAAGACGGACAAACAGACGGACGGACAGAGTGATATAGGACTTCTGTCGACATCTTGCGAGTCCCTAATAACATAAAACCTTGTCGCTATCTACCCAAAACTCTATCTAACATCACAGTTAATCAACAACAATAATACACGATGCATTATATATATCAAACCTTTGGCACCAGAACAGACTATTTTTCCCACACACTTTGTTTTGTGGAGCTCACTCCCACAAGACATTTTCAGATCTTCAAGGCTTCGAACCAGTTCAAAACACAGGGGCTTGTGGTCGTTGCAGTGACTTCCTTGATAGAGCTCGGGTGCTTACAAATGGACTACTTGTCGGCGAGTGTACGTTGCGAAAAACTAAGAGTCGTCGCTACAGAAGTTTTGCGGTCGACACCGCGGTCTTGTGGGTCGCTGTGGGGTGTCTGTTTCCCGGATGGCGGCGGATCTTTCCCTCTGCACTGAGCTAGGGTTTGTTTTTCCTCTATCAGATTCGGCTTTGCTGCCGGAGTTGACATGTTCAACACGGCGGGTGTCTTATAAGAAGCAGGAGATGCTTACTCTACCGGTACACCTGATCTCACCCATGGTTTTTTATTGGGTCCGTGTTGTTGATCTCATGTGTGTCTTCATTTTTCTTTTTTGTCCCGTGATCAAGTGGTGTCCTTGTTTCTTAGTGTGTCTGATTTTGCCATTGTCCAGGGATTGTTTGTTCTTTTGATTGACGGTTCGGTTCTCACTTACTTCAAAGTAAATTTCCATAAACCTTTAAGTTCAGATCTGGTTGTATAGTAACTGGATGGGAGATCTGACCTCCTGGTCAGTGTAGTCACGGGCAAATCTGTATCTATATGGTTCCAGTGCAGGAACCGAACGCGGCTTTAAATGCACTGGAAGGAGAGCGGTTGGTTAGTCCAACTGTAGGAGGGCGCTTACCAAAGCCCTCAACTGTCTTTTGGCTCACTCTATAATATTGTCATTCAGGTGGTTGGAAAGAAATAGTTCCTCCTAATATCAGTGTTACTATGAATAACTTTGTAGGACCTGTTGTTGTTTTCCGTTTGTTTCTCTATAGTGTTTGATGTAATGAAGCCTTCGTATTGTGTTGTTTTCCTTTTTCTTTTATTTGTTGAGCTCCTCAGATATTTCTCTGGTGAGACGGCGGGCACCTGTCCATTAACCACTTTATAAAACAAGGTTAATCTTATATATTTCCTTCTTTATTGGAGTGGTTTCAAGTTGAGTTTGTAATGCATCCGCTTTCTCTTGACTTGTAGTCATTTTTTGATGATTCGTGCTGCTCTTTTTTGTATTGTTTCTAATCTGTCTATATCCTTGATGATATATTGATCTCATATAGAGCAGCCATACTCCAGGGTAGACCTGACCATTGCTAAGTAGACTAGTTTTTTGCATTCTTGGGGGGGGGGGGGGCATTGGCGTAGATTTCTTCTCAGAAATCCCAGTGTACAGTTTGCTTTACTTGTTATTTTGTTGATGTGGCTAGTACATTTCATGTCGTTTGAGATGTTAAGGCCTAAACATGAATTTGTCTAGAATTTTTTCAGGATATGATGGTCTAATGCATAAAAATAGCCGTTTTTTTTCGTTTAATGCCCATTATACAAGGTATGACATCTTTTGGGCCTTAAATTACATTCCCCAGTTGTTGGCCCAAACTTCTAATCGTTTTAGATCTTCCTGGAGTGTTAGATAGTCTTGATGCATTTTTATTTCTCTATATAAGAGGAAGTCATCCGCAAAGAGTCTAACTTGAGATTTTACGTCTTTATCGTTTATGTTGCATAAGAATAGTAGTGCCCAACACAGTACCTTGTGGGACGCCCAAGTCTACATGGGCATTTGTAGAATACTCACCTTCCTCTACAACCCTCATTGATCTTTCTCTAAGGACTGATGATAGTTTTTTTATTCAATTTCCCTTTTATACCATAACTGTGTAATTTTTGAAGAAGTTCGTTGTGTGGAACTGTATCAAAAGCTTTTGAAAAGTCTAGAATTGCTATGTCTCACGGTATGTTGTTGTCAAAGCTTCGTAGTAGATCTTCTGTTGTTACTAATAGTTGTATTGTACATGGATGGTCAATATTTGATGTTTTTCTAAATTTTTATGCCCCAGATCAAGGATCGGGGCATATGTTTTGTATGTAAAGAACGATAACTCTTACCAAAATATCAAGATTTGTTCAACTAATACATCTTAAGGATACTGGCCAATAGTTCTCTGCTGCGTGTAAATCACTCTTTGAAAACTGGGGCAATATTTGAGTTGAGCCAGTTATCTTGTCAAACAACGGCAATAAAATACCGAAGGAATTTTATGAATTAGAAAATGATATTGATGAAACCTTGTGGCTTTTAGTGAAAGCACGTGGACACTCTTTCCTAATTTGTCATACCTACAGACCTGAATGGACTGATCAGGGTTATTGGACACGCCTTAATCATTCTATAGAATTGGGTTACCAAAAAAAAAAATGTAAACATTGTAGTCACGGGAGACTTGAACTCTGATTTATTTGTAACAAACAATAACACACTTTTAGATACAATGAATCTCTTTAATCTTTTATATGTTATTGACAAACATACAAGAGTAACTGAACGTAGTAGAACATTACTAGACCCTATAATTTTAAGTGATTCGTTAATTTCACTGTACTCTGATGTGTTTGATATACCCAACTGTATTAGTGATCACGATGCTTCTGTTGTGTTTTTACAATGTCCCAAACCAACCAATCGATCGTTCGAGAGAGAGATTTTGATTTATGATCGTGTCGATGTTGAGTCTTTTTCAAATAAACTCAAGAAAACTAACTGGAATGAATTATTTACTAATAAAAGTATCGACGAAATGTGTCAGACCTTTACTGATACTTTTATTACGATCGCTAAAGAATGTATTCCGACAAAAAAGGTGATTATTCGGGGAAATGATAAACCTTGGTTCAATATACGTATACGAGATAGATTGAGAAAAACAGTTCAAAAATTTCACCGCGATTCCGATATTCCCAAATATAAGCGACAATGCAATAAAGTTAACAACCTAAAGAAAGCAGCCAAAGACAATTTTTTAAAATAATTTAGATAACATTATACTTGAAAATTCTTCTAATCCTAAAACATATTAGAAAATTATGAAAATGTTAATTAAATCGAACAAAGGTTCAAATTGTATACCCCCGTTACAAAATATCATAAATGACTCAAATTTGGATGAAACTGTATATGGTGACGACGAGAAATGCAATCTTCTGAATAAATACTTCTCGCAAATTTCGACTCTAAATGATGATGATAAAGATCTTCCATATTTTCCAACCAAAACAAACTCATCAATTAGTTCTATCAATGTAAATATTCAAGAAATAATTGATGTGATTCAAATAATTAATCCCAATAAGGCATCTGGTCCTGACCAAATAAGCCATCGGATGTTAAAACCCTGTCCTGAAAAAATAGCAATTCCTCTTCAAATTATTTTTAATAGATCTTTAGAATTAAGTGTATTTCCGGCAAACAGGAAAATTACAAATGTTACCGCCATTTTTAAGAAAGGGGATGCTTCTCTTCCTTCAAATTACAGACCTATATCTCTTATCAGCTGTGTTGGAAAGATCATGGAGAGGGTCGTTTACAAGCACGTGTATAATCATCTTAAAAGTAATAAACTAATTTATGATTATCAAACTGGATTTTTACCTAATAGGTCAACTATTCACCAACTTCTTGAAATGTATAACTGTATTCTCAACTCTCTTGAGAAAAAGGAATATAATTGCTTTGTTTTCTGTGACTTTTCTAAGGCGTTTGATAAGGTATGGCATAAAGGATTAATTTATAAATTAAACCCTCATGGAATACATGGGCAATTACTGAACTGGTTTAAAAGTTATTTAAATATTAGAAAACAAAGAGTTCTTATTGGTTCCTTGTCACCTCAACTTTGTAATATATCAGCTGGGGTTCCACAAGGGTCAGTTTTAGGCCCTTTGCTTTTTATTATATACATTAATGATATTGCAGATAATCTCATCTCACTTTGTAGGCTATTTGCTGATGACACTTCGTTCGGTTACTCAAATTGTGATATTCAACGAGTTAAATAAGTTATTGACCACGACTTAGAGAAACTTAATGAATGGTCAAAGAAGTGGCTTATGTGCTTTAATCCGAGCAAAACAGAAATAATGATGTTTACTAATACAAACATCCCAAATGACACTATCTTTCATTTAAATGGGGAGTCCATTCCCTCAGTTATACACATAAACATTTAGGCGTTACTTTAAGTAATGACGCCAAATGGAATGTGCATATTGCAAATATTGTATCGAGTGTATCTCAACATCTCAATGTCTTACGTAAGTTGAAATACAAATTGACTCGAAATAATCTAGAAAAATTATTTTTGGTCTATATACGCCCGTTATTTGAATATGCATCAGAACTGTGGGACAACTCTGGTATTTTAAATGCAAATAAATCAGAAAATTTGCATTTGGAAGCTGCACGTCTCATAACTGGCTTACCCGTTTTCACCAAATCTGATCTTGTTTGTAAAGAACTAGGATGGGAAAAATTACATGTTAGAAGGGAACGTAAAAAAATGCAATTATTTCATTCGATCTATTACAATAATGCACCAGACTATTTAAATGTATTGATGCCACCGAGTATTCAGTCTATAACTGTATATCCCCTGCGGAACGGTAAAGATATCATTCTCCCCTTTTGTAGACTAGCTATCCTTAACTAGTGAATCTTTTTTCCCCTCAACTATTCGACAGTGGAATAACTTAGACCCGAATATCAGAAATAGTACAAGTAAATCAAAATTTAAAACTAATCTAAAAAGTACATATGATATATTAACAGTACCAAAGCATTTTTCAATAGGTCCTAGGAAACTTAATATAATATTAACCCAGTTGCGATGTAAAGCGTCTTTTTTAAATGGAGATCTCCATAAAGGAAATATTATACGAAATCCCTCATGTCGATGTGGCCATGCATATGAGTCTGCATATCATTATTTCCTTGAATGTCCTCTGTCTCATGACGCAAGGGAGGTATTAAGAAATGATCTAAATTGGGTACAGGATTATTGTAGTATGGATTTGGATCTTCTCCTTGGCTTAAGTGACGCTCTTACTTTTGAGCAATATGAAATTGTATTGAATAGCATCTTTAAGCATATTAAGAAAACGAAACGTTTCCTCATTGTTTAAACATTAAATGTTAATCCAATTTGTTATGTTATATTTACAAATAAACTAAGTTTAAACCAAAAAACCGAAGGAACAAGACAAGCGAAGACCACAAAAATCGAAATCCAAAGACATGGCAAAAACGGCAACAGAGAAAAACAAAGACAAAACAAGGACGTGAGACAGCTTCAATGCACGGAAATAAAAAGACGACATTAAAAACTAAGGCACTCATAGTGTGAACTCCCATGAAAACCGGGAGTGACACCAGGTGCTCCGGAAGGGTAAGCATGTCCTGCTCCGCTAGCGGCATCCGTCACACTATCAGTGAGTCAATCCAGGGTTGAGTCGAAACCGGTTATGTCAAATCCGTGAAGACGTGAAATCTAGCTGAAAATGTCCGTTTTCATTTGGGACATAGACACGTCATATCTGTCAATGATATTATGGTGACGGCTATAAATTTTCTGAAGGGATGAAAGCAACAAAGGCTGAACAAATCCCTGACGAAGCAACTTTTTGGACAGTGTTTTTGCCCTATAAAAAAAAAATCACCGTATAAACTACATGCGCGACAGTAACGAATCAACTGTGAAATGTACACTCCATAGGCTGAAGAGGTAGGTATATTGCTGCTCATAAAATAAAAATTCACAATTGGGAAGTTAAAATCACGTTTGTCATATAGCTTAGATTTCAAACATCCATCTTCATCAATGTATATAAACAGATATAAGTACGAAGCTGAAGTATGTGTTTAGTAGTCTCTTTAATTTCAAGCTCATTGGGATAGATCTGGTGTAAATATTCCTTGAATTTTGGATTATTAAGAGAAAGTACATCGTCTATGTAGCGGAAGCTGAAATTAAAGGACTGTGCTAAATGTTTTCGTTTTTTCTTTGTTAGCCCTTGTGAAAACTTGGCCTCATACGAGAAAAGAAAGAGATCAGCTAAAAGCGGCGCGCAGTTAGTTCCCATGGGAATCCCGATTGTCTGTTGAAAAACGCGACCTCCAAATTTGACAAAAATATTATCTATTAAAAATTCCAACATCTTGATTACGGCATTTTCCGTGTACTTCTTGTTTGACTCAGTGTGGTTCTTTATGTTTTGTCTTTCCCTACTACTAAGTAAGTGTATCTGCGTTCTCCGTTTATAGTGCAGAAACATTGATGTATCAAATCAGAAATTATTGTTTTCAATTTGTTGTGTGGCAGGGTAGTATAAAGAGTAGAAAAATCAAAAGTTTGTATGCTGTGGCAATGGGTAAGACTGCTAGAGGATAGCTGTTCAAGAAGATCTTTAGAATTTGTTAGAGTCCACATCTGATTAACGCCACTCGTGGAGTAGACTTTATCACTGTAACTTTTCAGGCCAACTGATTTTTTTTAAAGATGTTCCTTGGGCATGGCACAAGCTCTTTTGCCCAAGTCTTTAGCACTATGTTTTGTATTTTATTCGGTCCCATGGCCTTAGCCGGATTGATATTTAGAAGCATTTTATTTTAAATCCTTCAGTTGTTGTGTGGAGATCTGGTGTCTTCGGATTTATGCGTTGTGGTAGCTTCTAAATGGAATAAAAAAGATAACAGTGGAGGAAACACCTACAATGGCCGAAAAACATAGCCACATGCCACAAAGTAAATAGGAACTGCACAAGAAAAAACCCACAATAAAATACAAAAGACAAACATAAACAACGATAGGAACTCGGGACAGCCGGACTCGGTACCGGCACTAGCAAAAGCCAGCGTTAGGGTTAAACCGGTTAATTTATGGGTACTTTGCTATTACAAAAAGAACAATACTGTATCCACTATAAACATGTTACTACGTACAGATATATTTGCTCAGATATGATCTGGCTTAAGTATCACATACTGATCAATTAATTATGCATGTCATATGACAAATAACTTAAATAGTAAAAATGAAGACAAGAAACAAAACCCATCAACTAAACATGAATTGAAATACAGAGCATGCACCTAATTTTGCTTGGTTTGGTTCTGGACACGTATTTAATTTAAAAATGTTTACTTGAAATAAAAAATGCATTGGTACAAAGCTTCAGAAAGTTAGATGAGAAAAGTGTATAAGCAAAGTCCCCTTTACCCCATAATCATATATGTTATAAACTACAAATTTTGTGTCACATGGTCACGGAATTTTGATCACTTGAGTAAGTTAATCACTATTACCTAATGCCAAACCTTCAACAGAAAGAATGGGTGATGAGTCCACGCTTCCTGCTTAAGGAATTCAAATGCATAGCAATATCATTTTAACGAAACGAACACTATGATATGATTTTACACTTTAATTTAAAGTAATATATTTACACTTGGCCATTTGAATCACTTGATTACTTGTATACTGGTATACAAAAAAAAATTATGTTACTTGACAAAACTTGAATCACAGTAGAAACTAGATTTGCAATTGCAAGCAATAGCCGATGTCACACCAGACCACTAATTCGACGATTCCACCTTATTTGTAGCCTATCTATCCAGAAATCCGACAATGTTGAAATTTTGACATATTTCGGCGGCCATCATGGAAATGGCGGCCATTTTGAAAATTTTCAAACCTTTTGAACAAACTTCAGATGGTGATGCAAACANACTTTACTGGCAAAGAGAAAGATCTGTTGTCATCTGGGAAACAGATATCTCATAGCGGTCCACAAGATCGTGATGTCGACCGTAAAACTTCTGTAGTGATGACCTCAAGTTATGGGCAACATACCCTTGCTTAAGTAGCCTATTTGTAAGCAACCGAGCTCTATCAAGGTAGTCACTGTATCGACCACAGGCCCTTGAGTAGCGAATGAGTTGGGAGATGTAAACTCCGTATGCTGGTGCTTTTGGAATGTTGCTACAAAGAAAGGGAAAGTTGACTATTGGAAAAGTGAAGTCATCACGTTTGTCATATAGCCTAGTTTGTAGTGGACCTCTTTTGTCAATTTCAAGAAGAAGGTCAAGGAACGAGGCTGATGTGGAAGTATCTGTAGTATCTTTAATTTCTAGCTCTTTTGGATAGATAAGATGAAGAAAATCACCAAAGCGAGGATTGTTTAGTGATAAAATATCATCTATATAACGGAAGCTGAAATTAAAGGACTGGGCCAGTTTTTTATCTTTATTTTGAAGAAGCCCTTGGATGAATTCAGCTTCATATGAGTGGAGAAATAGATCGGCTAAAAGAGGCGCACAGTTTGTGCCCATAGGAATTCCGATAGTCTGTTGAAAAACAAGTCCTCCAAATATATTTACACTTGGCCATTTGAATCACTTGATTACTTGTATACTGGTATACAATAAAAAATTTTGTTACTTGACAAAACTTGAATCACAGTAGAAACTAGATTGCAATTGCAAGCAATAGCCGATGTCACACCAGACCACTAATTCGACGATTCCACCTTATTTGTAGCCTATCTATCCAGAAATCCGACAATGTTGAAATTTTGACATATTTCGGCGGCCATCATGGAAATGGCGGCCATTTTGAAAATTTTCAAACCTTTTGAACAAACTTCAGATGGTGATGCAACTGTGTGCAAAGTTTGAAATTATTCGGTTCAGCCACTTAAAAATAATCGATCGGAAAAAATTTGTGGAAGAAGAAGATAATAAGGGGAAGAAGAAACGTGGAATAACAACATGTCACCCCGACTACGTCTAGGGTGACATAATGAATGAGAAGGGGTATAACCTTCAAACCTGAACTTTTGTGTAATGATAAGAGCAAACCTCATGACTTCGAAAGATAATGAATGGTCTTTACACATAAAATACACAATGAGGAGTGTTCAACTGCGGATCTATAAAAATACATATGAGGAGTGCAGAACTCCGGATCTATAACATTACAATAAGGAGTGTTGAAGGCCTGACCTCTAAATGTACAACGAGGAGTGCTGAACACCGGATATATATAAAAACAATGAGAATTACAGAACTCCAGATCTATAAAAATACGATGAGGAGTGCAGAACTCAGGACCTATGAAGTACAAAGACCTTACCTCCGGATCTATAAAGCAACAAAATTAAATAGTAACTGCTTAATACATACTACAAAGATACTAAGGAGAATCTCCCTAAGGCAAAGATCTGTCTTTAGCTGATTTTGGCTTTCTATTTACATCATATTTGGTAATTTGTTCTCTATCATTTTTAAACATCTTTGACTTTATGGTCCTCCAAACATTTAGATTTTATCTGCACTGAAGAGACATAAGTTGTCGAAATGCGCATATGCAGAATCAAAATTCACAGTAACTTCGGAATTAAGTTATTTCTATTGATTTGTTTGTTGGAGTTATTAACTAGTGATGTTAAAACGTTCTAATAAGGCTTTTACATGATTGGATACAGAAGTTTTTTCCAAGGTCGGATATGAGACATGAGGGTGCATCTTAACGATTTATAATCTCCTTGTATAAAGTATTCGCTACTTCTGACGCTTCTTGAGTTTTAAGGGGAAATGCTTCGCACCACTTAAAATATCAATGTGCCATCTTTAAAAAATATCGTAGCAGGCTGCGGTTGTAATGGTAAAGGTTTTAATTTGGACGCACGTTTTGACTGTTGACAAATTACATAAGATTTTACATAAGCATAAATGTATTTGTTTCTAAGGGCTGCATATTTCCTTTCAAACCCCTGATTTCCACCACCAACAATACAGTCATGACAGGATTAAAGTAGGACATCCCAGATGACCTTCGGTCTAGCAATCTGTTTTACAAGCCTTTCGTCTTTTGCAAGTGTTTGAGTAAACCATCCTCTATCCTTTTGTTGTTCATTTGCTAATACGGAAGAACAATGTTGCTAATCCCTTTTATGTTGTGTAAACTTGATACGACTAAGTCAGTGTTTCTCCGTTATAAACCAACGTAACTTCTGTATTTTCCTTCTGATTTTCACTTTCTGAATATAAATGATCTGATAACTAACTTGAATGTTCTGGTTCTGTATTTGAGTGTGTCTTCCTTGAAAGAAAAATCTGCTGGATTCTTTTCTCTTGTACAATGCTGAATTCTAAAATTGATATAAGTAGACTCCGTCGACCCAAACGTCCATTAAAATCTTCGATTTTTTGAAAAGATATTTCACTGAAACATTGTCCGTAAACACAGCAAAATTCCTGAGTTGCAAGATAGTATCTTAAATGTTGAATACCCTCTACTAACGCTAATGCCCATTTAAGCTTTGCACCCCTTAATGTCCTACCTCCATATGCGATGACATGTTCTCATTCTTCTTGTCTCTGACTTAAATACATCCCATTGAATATTCTGAAGCATTTGTTAATAATATAAAAGGTTTGTCCATTTTTGAAACACTAAAATCGGAGCTTTAGTTAGTAATTCGTAAAGACTTTCGAATGGATTTTGGCAGTCTGACGTCCAATTAAATTTCTGATTTTTCTTTAAGAGATTGTTTAGAGGTGATGCAATTTTTCCATAGTCCAAATAAAAATTGGGCGTTATGAGGAAACTTTCCACTTGCTTAGTAGTTGTTGGTGTTGTCAACATTTTTTGGATTTAAACAAATGCCATCTTTAGAAATTACATGTCCTAAATATTTGACAGTTTTAGTTCCAAAATTGCACTTTTCTGGACTGAGTTTCAATTTAGCCGCATGAAGATTTGTGAATACTAGATTTAGTTGATGTAAGTGGTCCTCAAAGGAGTTTGAAAATATAAGAATGTCATCAATATTCACCAAAGCTATTTTGAAATTAAGGTCCTTCAGCACTTTTTTCATGAGACACTGAAATGTCATTGGCGAATTCATCATTCCAAAGGCAAGGCGACTGAATTCATAAACTCCTTTATGTGTGGTGAATGCACTCTTATGTTTGGTTGCTGGATCGAGGGGTACTGCCAGAATCCCGACCTTAGATCTAAAGTACTGAAATATTTCTGACTAAGAATCAGCTGAAGTGTTGAAAACATTTGACATATGTAAAATTAAGAATGACACAGGCTCTATGATACCGTTGAATTCTCGAAAGTCCACACAAACGCTAAAACTTATTTTTCTTTTTCACTAATACAATGGGACTGTGCCAACGTGATTATGATTCCTCACTGCCACGTTTTTCCATTTCATCGAGTTATTTCTCAAGCTTCTCATGCATTTTAGGTGTTCAGCACTAACAGGTCTTGAAATTCAAGTATAAATGGTATGATAGTGCATATAAGTTTGTCTCAGTTAACTTAAGTCTTTAGCTACCGCTATATGTCTCTGTTCTGCACCAAAAAGTTGTAAAGTTTACTTTTGTTTTTGTCTGAAAGTTCACAATTGTCCAAATTAAAATCAAAATCTGATTATAATTATTTGGAAATTTTATCAATTTTAGAAAAACTATTAATGTCAGCACTATATGAGTCTGAAAATGTTTGAAAATTGTTTGTATGAACTAGAACAGCCTTGGCAACTCGTGTTTTTGGTCGCAGCCCTATAGTTTGATAAGTTGAATTTAGTAGTCTGTGCCTTACTTATCCTTTGCTAACAATACACAGTCTTTTCCCTTGCTATGCTGATTGATTTTGACAAATTAGCTTTCGGTCCTAAAAGAAGTTTAGTGTCATTTTTGAATTTGCTTACACACAAACGGACCACCGTTTCACTAAGTGGAAAAATTTCTGTTTCACATCACTGTTTCTGGTACTCCAGTTTGTTCCCTTAGTTCAATAGATGTTGGTATGGTCACTAAAAGAATCTGTATTGTGCGTTTCACATTCTTGAATTGTAAATGTCATTTTCCTCAAAGTCTGTCTGAACTTGATGGCCCTAAAGAAAGTCTAATCCTAAAATAATTTTTGTATGAATTGTTTCAAACACACGGAATTTTTGCTAAATTCTTAAATTTCCAAAGGTTAGCTTTAGCACTGTTTCACCTTATATTTTATGCACTTCTCCTCATACTGCAATGACACTGAATATATTTATTCAATGGATTTGAGCATCAGCTTTCGAAGTATATATTTGCTAATGCGACTGAATACAGCACCACTGTCTATTAAGCACTTTTGTATCTGATATTCAATATTGAGGTTGATAAAATTCTTTTCAACTGTAAATTCAGTCTGGCTGTTGTTCTGTTACTGGCGACAAGACAGCACACAACACCATCCCTTCTTGTACCTTCTGCGAGTCATTGTTCTCGTTACTTATAAAGGGATCTGAAACTATATGGATAGTATATTAAGTCTTATGCTTTAATTTGAATGAAAAACATTTATTTTCCTTAACTACATTGGTTAGTTGCTGTCACACTTACTGTACTTTAATTTTTCAAAAGATGATAATATTGAGGTGCAAAGCTATACCGGATGAAACATTTTGAGCTATTAAGCTATACCATATGAAATAAATGTAAATGCTATATTCTGAGCTAATGAAAAAATATACTTATCTTAGATTTTAAATTTACTGGTGTTGATGCTTGTCTCCTTTCTCAAGTTCTAGTTAAGTTCTAAACTGATATCCTTAATTGATTTGCTTTTAAAATTTTGAATTCAATAACTTAACTACTGTCAACAAGTCAACATGGTCTGCCCAAATCGTTCTCCAGCATATCTGTCATCTATGCCGACGTCGCATACAATTTTGTTTGCCTTTAGGAACAAACTCTTAAAATCTGGGCTTCCGGAACCAGGGGCCAGTCTATAATTTAAACATATGGTAGACAGTATACGAAGTTACTACTCAACAAAATTTAACAATGAAATAGATAGAAATGATTTCAAGCCAGTTTTAGGATGAAATTCAAATAAAACAAATATGCACTAGCCGATCAATGTCAAAGTTAAAGTCCAAAATAGTTGAATATGAATATGAATTAATGTCGAAAAGACAGAAATTACTGATGCTTCTGAATCGCAATGTCCTTGTTCTTGGTTCTTGAATTTCTTGATAATTATTGATTGTCCAAAATGTCCAAATGGATAATGCTAAGAATTGTCCAAATCTTCTAAATCGCTAAGTTGCTGTTCCTACTTCTTGAAGTTATAATTAAATCAAAGTTCGAAATTATCCACATGTAAAATTCTGTAGCTTTCTCGAATCACTGAATTATTTTGAATTTACTTGAATGTCCGAAATCACTTGACATCTAAATTGGCTGAAATGCTCTTATAGCCCAAACGTTAATGAAAGAGTTCATACAATTCACAAGGTTGAAGTTTGAACCAACAAGTTGTTGATCTGTCTTGTTGTTTTCTGGTAGAATCCGTTATGGTCACCGACTATTACAAGTAGTCCCTGATTGTTCTGCAAGATTGGAATCAGATGATACTCCTGTAGGTTGACTTTGTATCCTGTGTTGATGACTACTGTTACTTCTGGTACATCCTATGATTATTGCCTATGTTTGGTCGCGGGGCCATAGTTATAGTCTTGGCTGAATAAGGCTCAATTTGACAGAGTGACAATGATGTAAAGAATTAAAAATTTTCAAACAATAAAAAATTAAGTGATTCAAAATCCTAAAAATTACCGTAATGAAGTATATAACCTTAATTCAAATTTAGACAGATATCAAGTAATGAAATGAGTGAAAATTACAGGTAAACTTAATTGATTAAAATGTAATCTGACATATTGTTTTCCGAATTAATTCTTCTAAGTAAACTAAACTGGAACTTGACAAAACTGATTGAAATAAAATCATTAACTTGCACAAAAATGAAGAAAAAACATAGAAAATTACTAAAATGGCTAAAAAGAACCTTTACAAAAATGGGAAGGCTAAATGTTCCTATGACTCAATCCAACTTTTGCTGAAAGCCCAATAAATTTCTGTTCAGTTTACAACTCTTTTACAACAATTTTTTTTTAAATGTCTGCTCCAATTTCTTGACATATATGATTTTTAAGGACACAACAAATTCACACAAAACGTAATATTTCCGATCGCCCAATGTAAGAATCTGAATACATGAACCAATTGATGATAATTAAGGAAGAAAATAAGAACTTAGAAATGAAAAAAATATATTAGGAATCTTAAAATAAAAATATATATATATGTTGTGCGATGGCCACAAATTAACTTTGGAACAAAACAAAAAAGGTATAGTTGGCCAAGATTAAAAAGGAAAAAACACAAAAATATACAAATATAAAAATGACAAAAATGGAAAGAAGGGGAGACTGCCCAACGTTTCAGTCGTATGGCCTTCGACTAGGGGACTACCAGGCTGAAATACGAAGAAGAAAAAGGAAAGAATGAGAGAAAGCAGACCTTATGGTGTGTCACAGATATTACCTGTAAAAATTGTGCCAAATCTTGAACATTATAAAAAAAGAGATATAAAACATTAGTTTTCTGTACTATGTAAATATAAAATTTCAATACATAAATAATATTATAAAATAGACTGCTTCTTAACATTCATGCCAAAGTGTCGAGCAGTTCCAAGAAAATTGACGATTTTTTGTTCAAGGATCTGTCGTTGTTTCTCACCTGCACTAGTTTGTATAAGGACAGTTACATGCATGTCCAGTATGCTGTGGTTAGCTTGCCGAAAATGCTCACCTACTGTGCAATCCTTTCCATTGGTCACGCTCTGTTTATGTTCGACAAAGCGATCACCCAACTACGGCAGGTCTCACCCACATAGATCATCCTACAGCGTATTCACCAGCCCTGTAGTCAGTACTTTGGTGCTGACCGAAAGCCGATTCTATTTGGAAACTGACAATATCTAAATTTTTGTAAATTTTGTTGAAAACTAAAGAGTATCTCCCTCATGCAAAGCTCTGTCCATAGCTGATTTTGGCTTTACATTTAGATCATATTGGTTATTCGCTCTATATCAGTTATTAAACACCTTTGAGTTTAAGGTCTTCCAAACATTTAGATTTTATCTTCAGTGAAGAGACATAAGTTGTCGAAATGCGCATATGCAGAATTTAAATTTACAGTAACTTCGGTATTTAGTAATTCGTAAACGTATGAGAAATCCTCACACGAACAAACACGCCATAATTGTAATATTATAAGAGCTTTCACCTCGAGCACGGGGACTTTCTATGGACTCCACGCACAAGAGACAAACTCTGCAGCAAATAGAAAAAATGAAAGGTTATGGAGTGAATGTACATGTGACAAAAACGCACATGATACATAGAAAACTCCAGTTTATCAAGGACAGGGCTTTTATTCCTGTCTACATCTTGATGTCGCCTGAGGGTCTTCAACCGGAGGTGAACAATATTCACCCCCTCAAGCGAGATCAAGAAGGCCCCTAGCGTGCACTTAAGCGGTATTCTTGACAAAAAAAATTATATCAAGGTCACTCCCTTGCTCCCTAACCGCCATGGAGTGCCAACTTTGGCGATGCTCAGGATTTCTTTTTCTCGTTCTTTCAACTTTCTGCTCCGTATTTCAGCCCGGTAGTCCCCTAGTCGAAGGCCATACGGCCGAAACGTTGGGCAGTCTCTTCTTCTTTCCATTTTTGTCATTCTTATATGTTTTTAAATTTGTATATTTTTGTGTTTGTACTTTTTAATCGTGGCAAGCTATACCTTTTTTTATTTTGTTAAATTAGGAATCGGTCGGTCATATGCCATCCATTTGGTAAACCATGATTCAAGTTTACATTAATCTCTTGGTAATATTATTTAGAAATTTGGCTTATTTATAATATGTAATTATTCAAGCGTATTTAGCACACCAATAAGAGCCGTCCTTGTTGCAGTAGACTAAGATGAATTTGGCTTTCTATTTTGATCATTTTGATTGTTTTGTTCTCTATCAGCTTTTGTACACATTTCGATATCTGGATTTCAAATGTTTTTATTTTATCTGCACTGATGAGACATAAGTTGTCGAAATGGCCATATGCAGAAAATAAATTTACAGTAACTTCGATGTTTTGTTAGTTACTAAATGAAAAATTCGCCATTCTACCAACACGAGTCACAGCTGTCACATTAGACTTGGTGACATTTCATCGCCCAAGTATATTCTACGAGCAAATGTGATTGATCCGGGTCTAATTATTCTTGACCAAATACAGTAAGTGTATAATCTATTTTAAGCTAATTATTATCATGGTGTTATCACTATTTATCTGTGTGTTCGTCCTTGATATGCGTTACATATGTTAGGTTTATCATAGAACTACTGCGAACTGTCACATATCAAAAATGCCTCCAACAGTTAAAAATGGATTTACAGGGGAAACATTCCCGGAATATTTTGATTTGAATGCCAGACCGAAAGTTACAACGAAAAAACCAGGACAGCTTTCGGATGAAGAAATCAAACAGTTTTTCGTTGATGTAAGTATTTAGTAAAAGGAATATTTTTGTCACGTACTTGTTTATTTTCATCGTTTAGTCTATGCCTTAAACCTCTTCAAATTGTGATGCTGAATCTATAAGGTCAGACCTAGAAGGCCGCCTTCATGTGAAGATCTGTTTTATAAAAGCTGACCGAAGCGACACAGGCGGTTGTATGTTTTGTATCTGTATTTCATATTCCTGAATAGAAACCATGTCATCACGAAATTCAGGACCCTCACGTTTTTTGGCCTTCAGCACTAGATTGACCAAAATGATCGTCATGCAACATGTAACAACTCTACCGCATGTTGCTTGGATCAATAAATCAGCAGTCTATCGGCTAACCTATCGGACTCAACTTTATTCCCGGGTGTCAACCACCCCTTTTCACTGTATAGTCATCATTCAAGTGTAATGCGATTCGATTGCCTTTTGGTAAGCTTGTAGACCCCTCATTAAATACCGAGAATTTTGAAGTGATAATCTCTGATAAATGCTAAGCTTACTTATTGTGATGCCGCCTAATCCTTTGTTTATTGTTTGTACCACCGACAAATCATTGATAACAACTTACCACGATTGACTCACTGATAGTCTGACGGGTGCCGCTAGCGAAGCAGGACATGCTTACCCTTGCAGAGCACCTGATGTCACTCCCGGTTTTCATGGGAGTTCACACTATGAGTGCCTTAGTTTCTAATGTCGTCTTTTTATTTCCGTACATTGCAGCTATCTCACGTCCTTGTTTTGCCTTTGTTTTTCTCTGTTGCCGTTTTTGCCATGTCATTGGATGTCGATTTTTGTAGTCTTCGCTTCCCTTGTTCCTTCGGTATTCTACTGCCGTTGTTGTGTACTACGTATTATGTTAATGTTTTCTTTGATATACGGTAGTGTTCTTGGTTCTACTTGTATTTGTAAACATGTCGATTTTCTTTTTTTTTCTGGGATATGTCATCGTGGAGAAATTTTTCACAAAAGACGAAATGGATCCATGCAGAGACGCTGTCAACGAGCAAGTTGAAGAACTGGCCCAGAAATTATACAAAACTAAACGAATTAAAAGTATGAACTTAGAATCATTTGACAATTTCAGGCAGGAATCGGGGGATTTTCAAATTAAAAACTAGCAACGCATTGATTTTTTATCTTGAAATTTTTGATTTACAAAATCTAGATGACCAAAACTAGCAAATAAACAAAAAGCAAAGAGAATTTGCTGTTGACAGAACAATATTTTTACATGTACGTTTTTCTATCTTTCTTTACCAACAACGGATAGCCGCAAACGGAATAACTGCTCTGAAACTGAAGCACAATAGCATACAAGATACGTTTCCAGCTAGTTTTATTCGTTCAAACCGATTGTCTTTCGGCATTTTAATGTCAAATTTTCAATTTAATAGGTAAAAAATCGGTTATTTTATAGACGAAATTTAGTAGTCAAACTGTCCCAATTACCCGTTATTATTGTCAATATATTATCACCTTGGTCATATTCAATTCCTATTCCTTAATCAATTTTAAAAATTGCTTCCATCTGTTTCTGAAACAGATGAAGGCAATTTTCAAATTGGTTAAACGATTGCTGAACCAATTTTACAGTTTTACATTTCATATTATAGTTTGTTTGCATTACTTGAAATGTAAAACTGTAAAATTGGTTCAGCAATTGTTTAACCAGTTTGGAAAATTGCCGTCATCTGTTTCAGAAACAGATGGAAGCAATTTTAAAATTGATTAAGGAATAGGAATTGAAATATGACCAAGGTGATGATATATCGACAATAAGTAACTGAATAATAAATGACATTCTCAATGGACATAGCAGAGGCAAAGAGATATATTACTATTCATGGATTGGTCTGTTTAGTTTAGAGTTTCTTACGATATATTAGAGCTACAATGTATAATAGTATCATCTGTAAATGGAGGTATTAAATAGCCAAAAGTCCAATAGGCAAAAAGACAAAGTAGAAATTGAACGGAAACTTGTAGACCTGACTTTGAACAGGCATTTCCAAAGAAATGTTGGGTTAAACCGACTTCACGGCACGCCAAAACCTCCCCTTCCATTGCGGTAGTGTCCGGTAGCAACTCAACAGCAATTGCTATTGAAAGGTCGTAGACAGTAAAAGGAAGTGATCATCTCAGTATTTAGTAAAAAACATATATTTTGAATCACAGTTCGGAACGAAATTTCCAAATTTTCCACAAAGGATTGATAAAGAAAATTGGTTCTTATGTTGTGGTTTTATTTTCGTGTTTTTGTGGTCATCATATGTCTTTGTTTTTCTGTTTTCTCTAGTGATGAGAATCAGAACCAAAAAGACAATGGGACAATATTATAATAAGACAAAATTAATAAATCGCGGAACCAACATATAACCAAAGTATTAAAAAGCTGGAAGAAACATCAGTCGGTGACACCACATTATCCTGCGGTGATAAAGAAGCATATAGTATTAGCGGAAAAGTTAGCAAATTCATGCAATCAATAATCACGTGAAGTACAGACGTCAAGCCATTTTCTTTATTTGCTTTCATAGTTCCAAAAACATTTTTATAAAGTCACGAAACAATTAACAACGCTACAATCAAAATATACAAACGAATTAAAAAACTCGTAGAAAAAAAAAGAAAAAAAAGAGAATAAATAAATGGACATCGAGTCTTGATTCTAGCATTGTTAATTGTTTAATGACAATGACGCTTTTTGACCTAATTTTAAACAAAATAATCAAATAAAGAAATTAGGGAACCTTTTTTTGATACATAAGAGACGAAGTGTCTCAAAAGAGCATATAACGATTTTTTGTGCAAAAATACATATTGCATACAATATACTCTACTGATAACAACTGTTTTACTAAGCATGTACCAAATAACTTTGCAATTTTAGTAGCAAAGCGTGATAAGCAGTTTGATTGAATAATAAGGGATTATTATCTATTCCATATTTCTGCAATAAATGTTTAAGCATAAATTTTGCTAGCAAATGTACATAACATTCAGTAGCTATCTACTTTTAACGACATTAAGATTTAAAACATAAAAATAAAATCACTATTTACACTTAGTAACATCAATTTGAGGCATAAATCCATCTTTTCTTCAAGTTCCATCTTCCTAAATACAAGTTTGAAATAGACTATTATATCTTTTGTGTGGTAACTAATTGGGTATTAATGTATTTTTAACACTAGACTCTGGCTTATCTGTTAGCTAGTAACTTCGCAAAGTTTGTAGATACATGGTTAACTAAAATATCTGAATGATAATTTAAAAATTATATTTGTACACACTATACCTGGATCAAGTTATATGATAGCACGAATTAGAACTTATTCATTTAAAACAGGTTTATACAGAGAACTAGGATTTTTTGAAAGACTAACTGCCATAGAAAAGGAGTTTCCAGGAGCCAATATCATCCTCCATAAATATGACCAATTATCACAAGTGAGTCTAGTAATTTTTACATTTTGTATAAAATTGGATCTAATAAATATAATGCATATAAGAGAGTGGTTATTATATTGTATACTTGTATTTTTAAATGCTATCTTTCCATTAATAACACATCTTTTCACAAATTTATCAATCAATATATCCTCTAGAATTAGAGATAATAGAAGCAACAGAAAGTGCTAGATCTACATCATTTTGGACTTACATCTCGAATTGGACGAAAATTTACGACTTAAATTTTAAATGTATAAATTTCCCACTTCTCCTGTTTACGGTGTGTATGTTTCAAAGTTTATTCCAGTGACTCGAGAGCTAGCACCAGCTTTGCAAATTTCTCGTTAGGCATGAATATCTCCTTGACCGCCTTATTAATCAAGGCTTTAAAGATACCGTCCCATACGTCCATCAGAGAAGTTATTTATAGATACAAGTCCCTTGTGAAAAATTTTGAAGTTTCGTTCCGAACTGTGATTCAAGAACTGAAATAAACATCTCGACCTTTTAATAGAAACTGATTTTGAGGTACTAGCTAACTCTGTTCGGTTATTTTGTTATTACCCTTATTTACTGAATAGGTATTTGTCTATGAAATAAACCTTTCAATTAAGGTAAAAATGAGGTCAAATATGAATATTGGATTAAGTTTGATATCATTATATTTCAGGCTTTCAAGAATCTGTGGAGCAATGAACGATTACTCAATGTTGTTGAACAGTTAATTGGCCCAGACATTGCTGGTCACCCGGTCTGGAATTTACGTACAAAAACACCCCAGAACGAAGCAACAACTGTGCCATGGCATCAAGGTAATTATTTAAACTGTTAGTAAGAGATTTTGACAACAGGGCCGGCATACGGAAATTACATCTCCCAGCTCATTCGCTATTCAAGAACATGTGGTCGATACAGTAACTTCATTGATAGAGCTCGGTTGCTCACAAATAGGCTGCTTAAACAAGGGTATGTTATCAAAAATTTGAAGTCATCCCTCCAGAAGTTTTACGGTCGACATCACCATCTTGTGGACCGCTATAGGATGTCTGTTTCCCAGATGACAAAAGATCTTCCTCTTTAAAATCTTAATTGTTCTTTCCTTTACCGTATTTGACCTTACTGCAGGATTTGACATGTTAAACACGGCGGGTGTCTTATAAGAAGCAGGAGATGCTTACTCTACCAGTACACCCGATCTCACCCATGTTTTTATATTGGGTCCGTGTTGTTCATTTTTGTGTGAGTGTTTGTCTTCATTTGTCTTTTTTGCGCCGTACTCATTTTGTGTCTCTGTTTATTTGTCGTTTCCGATGGTGCCATTGTCCTTGGATTATTCGTTCTGGATTGACGGTTCAGTTCTCACTTACTTTGACAACTTACAGCAAAAATTGGAATATATTGTGAACTATAAGTTTTGAAAATACATTGTCTGTTCACATACTAAAAGGAAGTATTGTTTTATTCATAATAGCAGTATTGTTGTAAAATAAGAAAACTGGAAGTAGGGTTGGGCTGCAACCTCAACGTAATTAAAAAAAACTAAGTTCACAAACTGATAGAGTTTAATCTATTTGTAATAGATTTTATCACATGAAGCGAGAACACAACAGGAACAACGGAAAGGGAATATCTCCTAAATATGATCTATAACAAGATGCTTAATTAAACTAGAAGACTACCAAAATAACATCAACTAAACTGAAGAAGTATCAATGCCGCATTGAGCTAGGCATTAGCATCAATCACATAACACAGATGCAGATTCAACAATTTATTAAAGTCTCGCCGCTTGTATAAACAATTTTAGCAACATAAAATAACATAAAAATGTACAATAAAAAATAAGACTGCAAAACAAATAAAACACGTAAAAGTGGAATTTTCCAAAAACATTATGAGAGACTATATTATAAAAAGATTATATATAACATTAACAGCAATTCGTCTTATAATAAAGAATATAAAAAAGTGTTCCTTCTGTTTAAAATACTAACATGGTAACAGTCTTCTGATTGTAAAGATAATTTTTTCCTCATTTGATAAAATATCAAAGCCTACATTTCTTTTCAATTTCCTTAAATGAATTTAGTCTCAAAATGCATATAAAATGCAGAACATTACAACGTGCCTCTCATCTTCAATAGATGGATTATTACAATAAAAACACCTTCTTTGCTCAACAGTTCTATCTTCATATCGACCAGTCTCGATGCATGGTGGTTCAACACGACAACTAGATTTTGAAATTGCACTTATATATCTATAATTACATGTAATGGTAGAAGTCAAATATTTCTCTGCCACAATTTTTTGTCCAAAAATTCTTTGTTACCATTTAGCTTAATATTCATCAAACATTATATTTTCTAAATTCAGAATAGACCTTTTACTTAAACAATTATCAATATTAATATAAATATTAAAATTACAATTCTTTACTCTACCACACCAGTTTTTATTTAAAATATCTAAATTTCTCTTTCAATAATGGAAAGTCGTTCCACAATCTTAACAGCGACACCTATTGTTTAACACAGACTGGCCTCCAGCCCATATTACCACTAACCGCATCATAAGACCTACACTTCCCCACTCCCGTAAAATCTTTGACAGACCTGTATAAAAGCTGATAGAGAAATGCACGCAAAACTTTGTACTTATATTGTAAGAAAAGTTTAGGTTGACTGGGCGGAGTTACTTGTCATTCAGGATTTGATCATTCCAAAACATCAATAGGTACAATAGACCAAATGCAGAGTAATCTTTTTAATAGATCAATAATTGTTTGATTGGTGAAGGTTCCTATTTATATCTTGGGGCATACAAATTACAAACTATATAGTGTTCACTATACAAATAACTACATGATCATTAATGATTAATTTGATTGTAATCTTTTAACACCTAATGTTTGCACTGCATTGAAAATGTAGATTTACCCCAGTTCAAAGTTTAAGGCAAACTCCGCCCAGTCAATCTTAAGTTTTATTACAATACCTACTTGATCTTAATCTTGAAAAAGTAAATTTTTATTTACCGTATCATAAGCCTTCTTAAAATCAATAATCGTAGCAAATGTTGCTAGTTCGTTTTAACTTTTTAGTCTCTATAATAGAAGTTAGTGTACTAATACGATCTTAAATACTTCAGTTCTTTCTAAACCCATTTTGCTCATCATGTAATTTATTATCAATCTCCAACCAAAATACCAATCTTGCAATTAATATACTACAATGTAGCTTATATGCACTTTGCTCTAATGTAAGTCCTCTATATGACATTGGATCCCTTGGATCAGATGTTGAAAATTTTGGTATTGGACATATCAAACCTTTACCCCATGCTGTAGGAACAATACTAAACATAAAACACGAGTTAAAACAGTTTAATTTGTAAAATGAGCCCTAGAGTTATTTCTCAATGATTCTGTAGGTATCAAATCATTTCCGATTTTTGTAAATTTCACTCCTTTGTTCCTTCGGTATTCTACTGCCGTTGTTCCACATGCTTTTTCAAATTTTTACATTATTTGAAACATATAAAACCTCTTATCGTTCTATATCATTATCTAAAAACTCATCATATATTGCTTTATATCCTTTACTTAAATTTTTCTCTTTTATACTGTTTACTGACAATTACTATTTAAAAGAGATTTTTTAACATATTGGCAACAGAATCAGATGTCATGGTACATATCTACAGAAGAACCATTAATTATTCTTCTTCTTCATGTTCCACGAAACGTATCAGTTAAAAAATATTTAAGACACCACATTTTGATTTATTTAGAAACGTCAATTCTTTTGAATGATATTACAATAGAAATGTTTTTATGTAAACTTCACATATTCCATTGATAGATTGTGGCTATCTTGATGTTGACTGTTATAAAACCCTTCAACCAACTGCATGGATACCTCTACTAGATGCAAACGAGAAAAATGGTTGTATGCAGGTAAATATGGAGAAATTCTAACTGTCAAAGTCAGCCAAAACTGAAACTGAGATTGGAATAATATACCATTGCATTATCTGTTAAGTAAGTGAGAACCGAACCGTCAATCCAAACCGAATAATCCAAGGACAATGCTCGACATCGGAAACGACAAAGAAACAGAGACACAACATGCTAACGAAAAATGAAGACACACACACACACACACACACACACACACACAGATGAACAAGGACACAATAAAAACCATGGATGAGATCAGGTTAACCGGTAGATTAAGCATCTCCTGCTTCTTTTAAGACACCCGCCATGTTGAACATATCTTATCCTGAAGTAAAGTCAAGTATTTTTCACAAGCGTCGAGGGCAACTGAATCTAAATGCTGGTCAATCAGAAGTGTTTCATGATCACTTAACCGTTTTAGAACTCATATATTGTCAATATTGCCAATTATATGCAGAGTGAAAGGAGCATGGATTGTTTAAATAAATACTACTTTTGACTATGCCAGCAGCTGATTGGCCATTTGGTAGATTTTAACTTGCAACAGTGATTAGTTATAATTGTATTAAGGAATATTTACCATATTCAGAAAACATATGTTTTTAGGTAGCTAGCAGGGGCCACAAAAAGGGTCTTGTTGCTCCTCATAAGTGTTGTTATGGTGGAACTTGGTATGTTATGTTAGAGGAGGAGGAAATGGAGAAAACATTAGGTAACTTTCTAATATTATAGTTATCACTATTTGCCTATATATGACGTTTGTAAGAAAAGTTGAAATGGGCACGGTAATAATGTAAATGAGTAGTCAGTTGTAATCCACCTTTAACAACAATACTAAAACCAAAAGAAAATGAAAATTAAGCTTTTTATAGAAGATTCACTTAATGCTAGGAAACTTCTTGAATAAGATACCATGTGGATTCTTCCTTTTCAAGACGATTCCTAGCATCAGTTCAAATCCAATCAATAAAAGAGCCCACTCTAAAGAACAACCCAATAAAAGAACCCACTCTATAAAACAATCGTGTCTTGGTGACTTAGCGAATACCAAGGCTTACAGTGTATCATCAATTCTGTACTATCAGATGCTTCATTTATCGGTGAGTGATTTTTTCAAAGATTGCATCGCTTCAGACAATATTTTGCAAAATGTTGGTTTGATAAACAAATCTGAGATGTGGGCCTTTAATCGTTTTATTCTGATACAAATTACAAACATTTTATAAGATCGTACTTACTTTCAGATGTGAATTTAAAAGAAGACTTAGTGACATGTCCAGTACCATATGGTGGAATGCTGCTACTAAACAATTTAATACCACACAGAAGGTAACTTGATGTTGTTAACGGAAAAATTATATTAGATTACCAACACACACACACACACACACACACACACACACACACACCCACACACACACAAAACGTTTCAATTAACTCCATACTATATTTTTTTGTAACGTAAAGCCAAAAATTCAGTAAATATGGATCGAGGAGATAGCCTAACTGAAAGAGAATGACTGTTGATGGAATAAATAAGCCATATGTTAATTCAGTCAATTTGGAAACTTGCTTATATCCGTCGGACAAGCTTATTACCTGGAGAGTGAAAAGTAGATGAATGAAAAGTTCGAATATAAGAAGTAAAATAAGGTTAGAGTTTTAGTTGTAAATAGTGATATCTCCTCCCCAACTTTGGAACTTGGCTGTTTATCGAATTTACAGATGTGAGTGACCGCTTGTCCGAATGTGGGAGCAAAAACACGAAAAATAGGAACAAGGTTATTTTGACACAGGTGTATCCAGTATATAAAATAACCGAGTGTTGGTATGGTGGCTGAGAAGATTCCTTTCAACTCCTACAGAAGGAGTTCCAATCAAGATGAAACCCTCAAAATTTTGCTTTTACAAAAAAGCTGACTTTGTACTTAATTTGATGAAATGAAATCTGGTTCAAGCCAAAATTATTATTTTTTATTTTCGCGATTTCTGTTCGTAGCAAAAGACCAAAATTGCATAGAAATAAGAATTTTATGATTGTTGTTCAACAATTTTTATCTCGTCAGATAGTATCAAATCAATAACAATAGAGACCGTTTATTTTAAAATCTATTAAAAACAAAATACCGAAAATGGATTAAGCGTGAACAAGATGAAGACCTTGATTCCCTTTCGGAGTGGATTAAGGCTGTGAGGTCGATGATTCTTAAACGAATCGATCAGCTACGAGGGTCAATGAGAACTAAAGCATCATCAATTTTCAAAAATGCTGGTGTGGCCAGTTACTTGTACTCCATTCATGACAAATATGTCGTCGTTCCTGCCGATAAGGCTACAAATAATATCATTTTTATTTGCAAAAATCATTATATAAATTGTTTAAAGAAAGAAGCAGGCATTGATAATTCCAACGGCAATCCAACTTACGCAGCTACTACTCTGTCAAAGGAGGAGATATTACAGAACCATAAATCTGTTTTGCTTTCCTTCGGGATTTCCACCAAAGGATGAAGACACAGAGCTCCCCTCTTTGTACTGGGTACCTAAGTTACATAAATGTAATAACTTTACATATATAAAACTAAACAACAGTTTACAAGTGCACTGTTAGAGGTTTAATATCAGAATAATGATTTTAAGTACAACATCAAAAGAATTTAACATTTAACCTTAACTGAGATAACAATGTATAATTTACTACTATGTGAAAGGAAGTGCTGGTACAGCAGACTGTCAAAACAATTAAATTGATAATATGTTTATATTACGAGATTACTATACCTCCACCCTTAGTTTTCAATAAAATACTTGATGACAAATTTTATCGTTACAGTCTTTTCAAATATTAAATGAAACACCTATCAATGTCATGTCTATTATATAACAGTTCACCAGCACTGACTATTTATAATTGTCCTATCAGAAAAATTGAAAATATGAAAATATTAAAGTTCGCACTTTTTGTTTTATGATTCACTAAAACTAAATGATTAATTATTCCATTATATTTTGAAAACTTTAAAACAAATGAAGTATAACTAATACTTCTGGGTAACCAGAGGATTATTATGCCTCAAATTCACAAGTTACCCACAAATCACTTACGAACATAATCCTTTAGGTAAGCTGGTTCTCTACGATTGCGTTTCGGCAACTGTCTGATTGGATTGTCCTTCGATTTCAATATCGGTTGAGTTTCAATTTGTCGTTGGTTCTCATTTTCATCTCTGATCGGAATTTGAATGTCCATTTCATATTCGTGATCGATTTCACTGTCAATTTTGTCCAAATAACATTTCCTGATGTGATCGATGTGTCTCCGTACTAATGTTCCATTTGTGAGTTCGATTTTGTAAGATACGGATCCAGTTTCGTTGATAATTTTCCCACTAATCCATTTAGTTTTGGAGTTCTGTGCAAAGTTTCGAATGAATACATTGTCTCCAACTTGGAATAATCGCTTTTTCGCAGTTTGGTCATGATAGAATTTTTGCTTACACTGTTTATTATGAACTCGGTCTTCTATGTTCGGAAATATTAAATCTAATCTTGATCTTAATTGTCTGTTCATCAATAACTGACATTGTGGTAAAAGTGTTGTACTTTGTGGAGTAATCCTGTAATGGAATAAGAATTTTTGTAATTTCTCCTCAACTGTACCATGTTTCATTTTCTTCATACTTTCCTTAAATATTTGAACTGCTCGTTCAGCACACCCATTTGACGATGGATGCCACGGTGATGTAGTACGGTGTCGGATACCATTTACTTGCATATAATTCGCAAACTCTGATCTAGTAAAACTACCTCCATTGTCCGAAACAACTACATCTGGTAAACCATGCGTCGCAAACGTACTCCTGAGTTTAGCTATTGTATTTGTTGTTGACATGCTATTCATCATGTGTACATCCATCCACTTTGAATAGGCATCTACTATAATCAGAAATGCATGTCCCATAAAAGGCCCTGCAAAATCTAAGTGCAGTCGGGACCACGGTTTGCTCGGATACTCCCAAGGATGAAGTGGTGCATCGGCAGGTAAATGAAGGTTTTCCTGACAACTAATACATTGTTGAACTTTCTTTTCTAATTCATTGTCTAGTCCAGGCCACCACACATAACTCCGTGCAAGTCGTTTCATTCTTGTAATTCCAGGATGTCCTTCATGCAACTCGGANAACCAATAAATATCCTGATGTAATTATCTCCATCAATGACGGCAAAACTAGCATGACCCATATTTGGATCGTGTGAATTTGTTGTTGCTGTAGATATGGCTCGTGAAATGGCTTGAAACCCGCCATTTATATATCCCCATTTGCTGCGACCGTGTATGTAGTGCCAACATGTTATGACATGCTTTATATATGTATATGTACCATAGTTGTGTTGAAATCTCTTTGATAAAGTGTGAAGTTATCTGTACATAACCTATAGACAGAATTAAATGTATTTGATTGGCCCATCCGATATTTATTGGTTGACCAATCATATGCACTTAATTCTGTTAATAGGTTATGCACAGAAAACCTCACACTTTGTCAAAAATGATGTCCTAAAATTAATCGTTGCAATGACAGCAGACAGACAGACTCGTCCAGTGATTGAAACAACAGATGCGAAGTGATAACAGACAAACAAACCCGCCCAGTAATAAAAAAAATATATATACCCAATAGTTGAATCATACAACTGTGAGCCTTTTTGTTAAAAATGAAACCAATGTTTTATATGAATACATATTTTTAATAATGAAATTAATAAATATTTTCTGCAAACTTTTACGATTGTAAATCCATATCAAATGAATAAATCCATATCAGTACATCGAAAACACATTTCACAAAATTCAAATAGCTCAAAAACTCTAATTTTCTGACTAAGTTTTAAAGTTGAATACACATCCATGAAATATGCTTCCGATTGACTCTTGCTTCACGTCTTGTTTAATCTCATCTGAATTTGTTTCACATTTCACTTTTTTTGCACTACCCACACGAGGCTCTAAAATATTTGAAATATCTTTCAACATGTCTGTTGATGGCCTCTTGTACTTGCGTACACTTTCAACGGATCGATGGCCAGTCCGGGCCATTATCTCCTGTTCAGGGACACCAGCCTGATACAAGGTTGTTGCGCAAGTTCTCTTGCCTGAATGATTGGTGTAATAGCCTTCTAATCCACAATCAGCACACATTTTTTTCATAATAGTCCCCAATTTATTCACTCCAACTGGCTGAACCGAAAATGTTTTCTCTTTCCCCGGTCTTCTGTAGAAAGCATCACCTCCTAACTTGGAAAGTGTTTCCAAATACTGTTGGTATACTCCTAATAACTTTTCATTCTTACAGTAATGTCTAATGTTTTTAGGAGTGATGTGCCTTTGGTTAAGACCACCTGAAAAATAGTACACAAGTTTGTTTTTTTTTAAATACATATATCTAAATAATATATAAAACTACCGTAGTTACAATGTGTACATTCCTGCTCTTTTTGTGCACCCTGATTAGGTAATAAAATATATTGTATGTTATATCTTGCATCATCAATAAAGGTGTATACTTTCGTCTTATTAGTTTGTGCAAATGAGTTGTTTTCTTATTACCCCTTCACATTTTCATTGAAAGGTTATGTGAATGAATTGGGCAAAAATGTTTATCTCTGAACATTTACAACCCACATTACAGCAAATTCAAATTACATAAATATGAACAGTACATTGTTTTTGTTTTTGAAAGCAAGGAAGCATATATCATTAATATATCATGTTATTAAGAATTAGGTTAAAACTTACCTTTGTAGGTTTTGTTGGATCTACCGTTAAAGGTTATATATGGTCCATTCTGGTCATTCCCAACAACTATTTGGTCCACTGATAATTGGCGATGTTCATCCACACCACGTAGGCCAAAAAGTTTACTATTATAAAAGAACATGGNAGAACATGGTGTTCAGGATAGATTCGGAACTAGTGTCACCTAAAAGTCCTCTCTCCCATAGCAAATTTTCAGTATCAGCGTCAATCGGCTCTGCCTGTTTTGTTGTGGTACCAATTCCCTGTTTTGTCAGTTCACTCATTCGGGCACTTAACGCCCGACGAAAATCGTAGAAAACAGAATTTTTCTCATCAAGAAAATTGTAATGAACACCACGTTCCCAAAGAAATCTCAGTAATCCTACAAACAACATGTACAAAGTCTTTGGAGGGTATGGCTTCCGGTCCTTGCGCCGTGGTTCTACAGCAAACTTACTGAACCAATTATTTATATCAACAGGCGTAAAGGCATCTAAATCCGGAATTGCACAACCAGTTGCCATCATTCTTGCTCCACGCCAGTCGTTAAAGGTAGACACACTCCAGTTTGTGTTTTTTCTTGTATTTTTACTTTCGTTGGTCCTAACCAAATCCTGTATATCTGCGTCTTCAATGAAGGAATATCTCGCCTCATCCTGACCGGTACTCGCAGTAGCCTTTTTCAGCATTTCAATAACGTTATTAGCAGTTATTTCACCCTGAGTAAGCTCAAAATTTCCCTCCACGTCAGGCATAGAGTCCATCTCTACATCCACCTCATATCGGTCCAGCGCTTGAGATAGTGTAATGTCATCCAATTGCAAAGACATTTCATGGACATTTTGGATATCTGTACATATCTGGGATAGTGTTACGTCATCAATTGATTCATCCCAATGTCCATCTACATTCAGAAAATCAACGTTCATCTTGCTTGTTAGCAAATCGTTTACTGGTTTAAAAAATATAGCTGATTTTACATAATACTATTTACTTGTAGCAAACTACAAGATGATGACAGATTTAATTTCCATGACGCTTAGTTTTAGAAAACAATTCATACAATATTACAAGATGATGACAGATTTAATTTCTATAGTAATTACACCCAACATATTTTTTAATTTTTTAGGTTTATTGTACTTGAAAATGTCAGATAAAATATTAGCGGGTTTTCTCCCATTATCTGAAAAGTTAACTTTGGTACATGTCATTTACCATATTGAAAATGATTGGTTATGTGCAGACACCCATAGGGGAGGGCTAAATACACTCGAAAGCAGAGCTTTCTCGTGTATTTAATACCTCCCCTATGGGTATCTGTACATAACCAAACATTTTCAATATGGTAACTAAAACCGGATTCATCATATGGATCTAATTTCCCATGTGTCGGCATTGTCACTTAATTTTCCTCGTCGCCAAAATATGTAATAACTTTACATATATAAAACTAAACAACAGTTTACAAGTGCACTGTTAGAGGTTTAATATCAGAATGATGATTTTAAGTACAACATCGAAAGAATTTAACATTTAACCTTAACTGAGATAACAATGTATAATTTACTACTATGTGAAAGGAAGTGCTGGTACAGCAGACTGTCAAAACAATTAAATTGATAATATGTTTATATTACGAGATTACTATAATAAATGCCCACACAAAGAACGATACATCGCTGGATCTGACAAATGCTCTACAAAACCTTTATCTAAATTGCTAACCTCCATCTTGACAGCTGGTAAAGAGGGCCTTCAAAAATACTGTGATACTTGCTTTTCAAGAAGCGGTGTAAATAAAATGTGGATTTTGAAAAACTCCAAAGATCTGCTTGACGTCTTAATCTCTAGATTATTAATTCACTGTAACAGCATTAAAACTTTCGACTTCTCCACACTTTACACTACTATTCCTCATGAACAACTAAAATATCTCCTAAAGGTTTAATTCATAGATGTTTCTCACTTAAGAACGGTGAACGAAGATATAGGTACATTGTTGTAGGTAGAGAACAAGCCTACTTTGTGAAAAATGACTCCGAATCGGAGAAAAAATATACAGAGGAAGGAGTGATTAAAATGTTAGAGTTTCTGATCGACAATATATTTGTCCAGTTTGGAGGACTTGTTGTTCAATTTTAGCTTCCGTTATACAGATGATATTTTGTCACTAAACAACCCTCGGTTTGGTGAGTTTCTTCATTTGATCTATCCAAAAGGGGTCGAAACCAAGGATACCACAACCACTTCTACATCAGCCTCGTTCCTTGACCTTCACCTAGAAATTGACAACAGAGGTAGACTTCAAACTAAGCTGTACGACAAACGCGATGACTTTACCTTTCCAATAGTAAACTTCCCTTTTCTTTGTAGCAACATCCCGCTCATTCGCTATTCAGGAGCCTGTGTTCGATACAATGACTTCCTTTATAGAGCCCGGTTGCTCACAAATAGGCTACTTGAACAAGGGTATGTTACCCAAAACTTGAAGTCATCCCTGTCGACATCACCATCTTGTGGACCGCTATGGGATATCTGTTTCCCAGATGACAACAGACCTTTCCCTCTAAAGCTCAATTGTTGTTTCCTCTACCGGAATTGACCTAGTTACCGGATTTGACATGTTCAACACGGCGGGTCCCTTATAAGAAGCAGGAGATGCTGACTCTACCGGTGCACCTGATCTCACCCATGTTTTTTTTATTGGGTCCGTGTTGTTCATCTTTGTGTGTGTGTGTCTTCATTTTTCTTTTGTGTGCCGTACCCGTGTTTTGTCTCTGTTTTTTTCCTTTTTTTGTTTCTGATGTTGCCATTGTCCTTGGATTGTTCGTTTTGGATTGACGGTTCGGTTTTCACTTACTTTATTGTTAATTTATTTTCTGCATATGCGCATTATGACAACTTACGCCTCATCAGTGCAGATTAAACAAAAACAATTGCAAGTCCATTTATCGAAAAACATGTTAAAGCTGATAGAGAACAAATAACCAAAAGGATAAAATTATAAAAGCGCATTTTTGTTTGTTAAATGTTTTTACCATGTACATTGGGTATTGCTTACATTTGTGTCTTTGTATTACAAAAGATAACTGTATAAATTGTGCCTTAGACATGCGAGTTTTCTCTGATAATTACATATCTACTGAATTAAATTTTGTTTTCTATCTTACTTTACAGTCTTCCAAACTTGACGAATCAGATTCGTTGGAGTCTTGATCTTAGATGGCAAAGACCAAACGAGCCATCTGGATTTTATGGCATGAAAGATCCATTATTGATGAGAACAGCAATGGATCCTAACTTTAAAATTGATTGGACACCTTTTGATATAGTTGACAGACGTGAGAAACAACGGAAATCTGTGGAAGATGTGTTACCAGTAAGTTTACAAGTTCTGCATAAGCTGAATACCTCTAACAAACTATATTTATATGTCTTGTGATGTACGTTTTGACTTTTTTTTTACTTTTGGAGTAAATGCACATGAGACAAAGTCTCTACAAATATATTGCAATATTACTACAGAACATGTAGGTCGTACGTTCCTTGAGATCGGGTGTTTAAACACATCTGATCTCTGCGAGATTGTGTAAAATGATAGCTTGGACTAGGAGATTCATGAGTTTTTCTTGTTTTGCAACGTTCGAGCGAGTCGAAAAGTTTCATTTCGAAGAGGTGCGATTTTACACCCAAAGCCAACGTTCTGAAAGAAAGGAACATTATGGATATTTGATTGACAGTGATGTAAGATAAGATAAAGATAACTTACTAACCACGGTGCCCATTGCAGATTAATCAATACAAATACATACATATGAAAAAGAAAGGAAATGGGGTAAATGTCAAGGAGACAACATCCCATATCCAGGTTGAAACGACCCCAAACAAATCATTTAGGGGTCACCGTACGGTCTTCAACACGGTGAGGAACCTCACACCTTATAGCAAGCCCTAAATGGCCCCAAAAAGGTAAAAAGTGAATAAATCAATGGAAACAAACCACATCCAATAACCCAAATATCAAGAAACTAAAATTTTGTAAGAAGACAAGGACAAGCCAATGACCAACATATTCCTGACTTGGGACAGGCGCAAAAATTGCGTAGGGGTTTAACTCGTTTTCTTGGGTCCAAACACTCCCCTATGTGTGGTGAATGGCTAAAAAATAAATACACAAAAAGACTCATAGTAAAAATCAAACTAGAAAAAAATCCAACTTATCAAGACGAGTACCCTTACAATGAAGTACATAAAACGTGAAGACAATACACACAAGTACTGTCCGGACAAATGCTCGTAGTTACTGACAGCTAGCTAAGGACATAATTTCCGTTGAGTATGATAGCAAACCTTCTTACATATGAAACTTCAATTGAAATACTTCTAAATAGATTTGGTATAACAACATCATCAATTATGAAAGAAGAACATGATATTGTGCAATGCCAAATACTAGTATGAACATAATGAAAAGTAAACATTGTTAAATTGATCATTCGAGTAATTAAATTGTAACATAAATTACAAAATACCAAAGCTACTGTAAATTTAGTTTTTGTATATGGCCATTTCGACAATTTATGTCTCTTCAGAGCAGATAGAATCAAAACTTTCGGAAATCCAAAACTAAATATCTGTGAAATCTGATTGAGAACAATTAACCAAAAGATCTAAATGAAGAGCCAAAATCAGCTTATGACAGAGATAACTCCTTACTTTTGAGCAACATTTTCTTAAATTTATATATTGCAAGTTTCCTGATAAAATCGGTTTTCGGGTCAGCACTGTAGTACTGACCACTGGGCTGATGAATACCCTGGAGGAGTAACAGTCCACCAATGGAGGCATCATTAATAAACTACAAAATACCGAAGTAGCCCTTAATTTAGTTTCTGAAAATGGCAATTTCGACATCCAATGTCTCTTCATTGCAGGTCAAATCGAAACAAGTGGATAACCATAAACCAAAAATATAAATAATCTGAAAAAGAAAAAAATAACAAAAAGATCTTTAGAAATGAAGAGCCAGAATAAGCTAAAGACAGGGATATGCACGAGTAATATACTCCTTAGTTTTAAATACATTTTTCCTAAATATAGATATTGTATGTTTCCAAATAATATCAAAAAGGAAATGAAGTAAGATTGAACAATTCGTTGACAGCACTGACTTTAATTTTAGAATAAGAAGAATTTCATTTTTTTCAATACCAATGCTGTCAGTCAAGTATTCTACATACAAGGTCAATCAATTGACATTTTTTGTACTTTCTCCCAGGCAATAGTTTTGACGTCGGCTTGAGGTGTACAATTCCATCACTTTGAAATGACATTTTCTGCCGCTAACTTGTCCGTTACAATAATCACAGCCACGCTTTCAAATATTGTCCTATATTGGTACACCAAAATAAACTTAAAGGACTTGATATTTCTTTGTAAAATAATCGTTATATGTAGTACATAAAATTTTCTTGTAGTTAAACATTTTTCTTTCAAAAATGCCATAAAAATACCGACCGGCAAACGAATACCGAAGCGAGAACGAGGAAAGGAGGAATTCTAAAATCATAAATCCAAAATCACGGCAATTCATATCCAACACAAATTGAGATAGTATGACAAAGACAAAACAAATAAAACAAAAATGAACAAGAACGCCACATAACTAAAGCTCTATGATTAAGAATATTGCTTATGCTGTTTTAAGAGCAGACTGAAATTTTTGTCGTTGAATTTCCTGCCAGTCTGCGCATATACAGAAAGTTAATTCACAGTAAATTCAGTACCTGGCTTAGTTATTTAAAAAATGTGTCTAGCTATTTCAATAGTTGTAGTTATTTGATGACTTGTTAGTTGCGATAAATAAAGTTTTGTGTAGCGATAGTGAAAAATATATTTTTTCCACTGATTTAAATATATTATGACGTGAACTCCTGTCATGAGACTCAAATTATGTATTTTTCTGATAAATTTAAGTTATGATATTAATTATTCTGTTACCAGATACCAAATGACCCGGAGTTTGATACAACCATACAGGGACCATGGATGAAGAAGTGGGATATTGTTCACATGAATCAACACACATCAAAATTAACAGATGATGTTCTTAGTACCTGGCACGGACATAAATCATAATAAAAAATGATAAAGAATGAAAGAAAAACAAAACACCGATTTACCAAAGACAAGAAAACTGCCAATATATTGAAGTCCACAATGTTTTAATCATTAATGCCCCAATTCCATATAAAAAGAAAACTAATTGACTGGTCAACAGAAAAAAGAAATACTAAAAGTTAGTAATATAGCGTTTTGCTGTTTTGTATAGTCATTAAGACTACCATTTTGTTATATAACACAGACAGAATGCAATACTAGTATTTGATTTCATTCAATTCCACAATAATAGCTTTTTTCCCCTTTTCAATTACACTACATCAACAAACAGCATTACAATGGAAAACTAATGCTATGATGTAATATCTGTATTTAAGATATAAAATTATACCGGTGATCAAACTTGATCATTAGAAGTAAATTCACTAGATGTGTTTTGTTATATAACGTTTTCAATTTTATAGTGCATTTAACATGGCAATAAATAGATTGAACATGTACTTAAATGGGTTAATATCAAACTGCATTCATGAACACTTAAAAGTGTTAGTCGGTCGGTGCGAAAATGTGACAATTTGGTAGATGCCATACTAAGTATATGCCATATATTGTTATACGTCTGAACACAGAAATTCTGGATAATGACCTTGACCTTGACCGTAAATGGTTCTTGGACAATTTCTCTTTTTACATACGAAAGAATACATTTTATATATGAGTTATTTGTTTATTTTGATGATTAGTATATAAAGACATCTTATTAATATCTTTTCAATAATGCAAAAAGTTTGTTAGTACAGTTTTACAATGAGTCTTTTTTCAAAAAGCAAAAACAGTAAAGCCTGTAACAATAAACATTATTATCGCTTATATAAAAGTTACATGGCAAAATAACTTCTTTACGTGCGAATTTCGTTGCGGTCAGTTGACTTTTGGAGTAGTCATCTTAAGAAAACTTGTGAATATGGTAAAGAGTTCCTGTTATCCATCTTCAGTTATCACCTTTTAAGATATTTTTAACAATAAATGGATATGGAGTAAATGCAAATGAGACAAAGTCTCTACAAAACCATGGTAATAATAAGCAATGGAACAACGCTTTTATTGTTGCTCTTCATCTTGAAGTCACCATGAGGTCTTCAACAATGAACTTTCCTCATACCTCATAGCAAGTTCAAAACGGTTCATTTTACCGGTTTGAGCGGAATTTATTGCTAATTGTCGAGCAACGCTACATTTATGCTTTTTTAACCTTTGATCCATGGATGTGGGATCGTCAACAAACATAAGCGTAACTGGCAAAGTGTTCTTACAATCACTGTCATAACTTCTTTTTCATTCTTTATTTAGCATTTTAGATTTGTAATTTTTTAAAACAAAATACCGAAGTTACTGTGAATATAGTATTTGCGTATACGCATTTCGACAACTTATGTCTCTTCAATGCAGATCAACACACTTAAAAAATTCATTCAGCAAAATATGTGTAAAAGCTGATAGAGAACAAATTACCATCTAAAAAGAAAGCCAAAATCAGCTAAGACAGAGCTATGCAGTGAGGGAGATACTCCTTACATTTAAACAAAATTGATTGCAAGTTAAAGAAAAAACAACAAAAAACAAAATAAAAAAAAATAAAAATTAAAAAAAAAAGAAAAAGAAAATAAGTACTGGCTGCTGGGTTTGTGAATACACTCGGGGATTAACAGTACACCAGCAGAGGCATAGGCCCAGTGAACGGAGGTTTTAAATTCTCCCAAAGTTCTTGTCTTTTCAGCAATTTTTAGCTCCATAAAAAAGGTTTTTTAGTTTTAAATCATTTGATCAGCTATAGGTTTTGGATGAAAATAGCTACTCGAAATAATGTCGATTTTAATGTTGCAGCAAAGTAAGTGAGAACCGAACCGTCAATCCAAAAGCAGACATTTCAAGGACAATGGCAACACCAGAAACAAACTAGAGGCTCAGACACTGAGCCTGTATCGCTCACCTGACAAAATGCTGATAGCAATAGCTCACACTGACCCTTTGGGTCAGGTGAGCTAAAAAGGCGGAAAAAAAATTAAAAAAAAAGAGACACAACATGGGTACGGCACAGAAAAGAAAAATGAAGACACTCACACACAAAGATGAACAACATGGACCACAGCAAGCTATGGTATTCTTTCTCTCATTAAAGCTTTTATGAAAACATAATATGAAAACATGGCAACTCTGCAGGATATATCGGAGACACAGAGTCGGTCTTTTTTCTGACGTCTAGTTAATCTAATTGCTTAAATATGGCTGTTTTGAATACCTAATCGGAAAGATCAAATGTTAATAGATGCTTATTTTATCCGTTTGAATTTGTGTAAAAAATTTGCAAAAAAACGTTATTGTATTTGAAATGTTGGGAGAATGGATTGATATATCCAGATCAACTTACAAAAACAAGAAAACAGCAAACACCTACAATGGCCAGGAACTACAATCACAAACCACAATCTACAACTTCTCATATATCCGCGTTAACCGCATATGGCTTTTTCGGAAGCGCTCTGAAGGCTTATATAGACATAGGGAAGGATGATAATAGCTAAAACTAGATGAGT
>MJUU01023312.1:7804-23263 GCA_002080025.1 Modiolus philippinarum
AAAAAAAAATACAATTAATTAGAGTCAGACAGTATATATTAATTCAGTAAGAATGGTTTTTGAAAGTGACAGGTGAGAATGGGGTTGCAATGAATGTAGTTATATTTTTGCTGTACACATGGTAGATTGAAGTGACTTTTAGATGTGTACAGCAACTTTTGATTTATTGTAAAAGACATTGCAATGATGAATGTAGGTATGAATGTGTGTATGTGCGATTTTAATATAGTTATTGAAAATAACATGTTGAAACTGGCAAACTCTGATGCTTTGTTTTTTGAAATTTTGTAATGTGATTATAGATTAAAGTGGTTGTTTTCTTTCTAGTCCACACAATCTTTTGATTCAGTCACAACAAATAGACAAAAACATGATATCATTATAAATGGAAAAAAAAAGTTTTTTATTGTCTCATTAATAATTTGTTTGCAATTAGTATTTCATAATAACTAAATGTCATATTTTCCTTATTACTGTTACATGTGTGCCTCTGTCTCAATATATAACATTCTTTTTGCCAATAAAGCATTATAAAAAAAAGGACACGAATTCATTTTGCATATACAGGAGTTTAAATATAACAGGTCTCTAACATAATTTGAGATATATGCAATATATGAACGTATTGAGTGGGGTGAAAACAGTTAGAAATATATATCTGTCTGTAAAGTCCTCGTATCGGGAGGATGGTCTGGCATATCTGATGTATTTAAGCATCTCATGGTCTGCATGAATAATAAATCTCCCGTGATGGCGTCCATAGAACGTACTAATCTTCAGATCTCTGAGAAGGAATTGTTACATAAAAAAACAATTCTCCTTCTCTTTTTATGGAAATGTTGTTAAAATGCCAGAAACTGATAAAAGAAAAAAACTTAGACGTACCTGAGATTCTTTACTTAATAGTGTATATCGACAGGATACCAGCATTGGACATGTCTCCATTAACTCGTGACTCTTTACCATGAGATCCAATGACCTAAGGATTGTTAAAGTATACTGGCCTTTCACTGATACTCCCGATATCTACTGAAAAACCAAACCCTTCAAGAAGTTTTTCTTCCGTATGCGACAATGTTTTATAATGCAAGCTAAACTAGATATTTGTAATGCGTTGACAATTTTTATAGAAAAGGGTAGATATCATTTGTCTTTGAATAGTGAATGGTAGATAGATTCATGGAAGAAAATCAACAAATTTGATTTGACAACAACTGTAAGGATTTAAGGAAGACCTTTCATTTTCACTACTTCGAAAGAATCTCCAAAATATTTAAGACTCCTTTTTTAGCACAATAAAGTAAGTTGGAACCGAACCGTCATTTCAAAACCAATAATCCAAAGACAATGGCAACATCGGAAACAACTTAGAAACAGAGACTCAACATGAGTACGGCACAGAAAAGAAAAATGAAGACACACACACAAAGATGAACAAAACAGACCCAATAAAAAACCATGCGTGAGATTATCTGTATAAATTCCTGAGAGGGGTTTCTTAGAACATTTAAACTTATCTGCTATGCATCTTTCTTGTATTGAATTTTATGCGGTTTGGGTACTCAATACAGGGAAGAAGGCAGGTATTCCTCGTCGAGGTTTTTCTGAAAGACCACAATGGGCAGTTTGATTAGAAAAAGTCTTTGGTAAAACTGTCTGGAGTAATCCATTTTTAGCACATTCCTTTAGCAAAATCCAACAGTTTTAAAAAAATAAAATTTCTGTCCTCAATTTCTATCCAATGAGCAAGAAGATTTTGAGTTTTGGATTTAGCATTATAAGATGTAAAGATCTCAAGTACCATGTTGTAACTGAACATCTTTGGTATAAGCATAAGAGATGATAGCTGTAGTTTTGCCATTGTATTTTCATTCTACATATTGTTTATAGAATAAATTGCTGATTGGAGGCATCCATCCTTATATTGATGAACATGAAAAAACCCGTTTGCCATCATTTTTAGAGTACAGATGTGTCTCAATATCCATTATTATTATTGCAAGTAAATTTGATTCTTAAAATTATATCCGCTGTCTTTAAAACGACTGTTTAATTTGACATGAACAATAAATGTCTAAAGTTTTTAGGAGTATCGGCAACATGCCGTCCATAGATGGACATGTACAGACAAATTATAGGGTATAAAAAAATTAAATCATTGAAATTTCTTGACAACACTATATCTTGGACTTGACATATTGCCTACATATACTATTCGATCATTGCATTGGTAGAAAAAAAACTGCACAAATATCGAAAATCAAGTTGCATAATCACATGGATATAACAACAAATGCAGAATACAGGTAATTAATATAAGAAAGATAACAGGAAACACCTACAATGGCCGTAAACCACAATCACATGCCACAATCCACCAGGGAACCGCACTATGACAAAAGACAAACATGGACAACGATAGGAACTCGGGATAGCTGGACTTACTACAGGCACTAGCAAGAGCTAGCGGTAGGGTTAAACTGGTTTATGGGTACCCAAACCTCCCCTTTCTCTATCCCGTTTCCCTATAGTATAATAAAACATACAAATAAAACCCAATACAGGTAGACTACTAACTCCAAGACCACAATCTTGAGAAGGAAAGAAAAAGACAAAACGTAATTTAGAAAGAACGGTCGAGGAGTGCTCGCCGCTAAACTGCCGGCTAGCTCAAGGAGCCTAGTCTGCAGGTAAAACACTGTCGCACTACGGAATATAGATCAAACTCAAAACTCCCCGAAGGGTTTGGTAAAGAATTATCATAGATTTCAGTAGACATCGGCAGTATCAGTGAGAGGCCAGTATACCTGTAATATCTTCAGGTCATTGGATCCCAAAGCCAATTTAACGGAATCCTGAAGAATATCCTGTCAATATCCCCTATTACGTAAAGAATGTAAGTTACGTCCCAGTTTTTCTGGATTTTTTTATAAGTTTTTGACATTTTTTAACAACATTTCCATAAAATCGAGGGTGAGAAATGCCCTTAGTAATAAACTATTTGCGAGTCGCACCATATTTAGAAATCAAATCTTCATATCTTCTATAAAACTTCTTAAAGGTGTTAATCAATTTATGAAATCTGTAACCTTGTTGTAAAAGTTTGGATGTGATAGTAAGGTTACGCTCATTAAAGTCGTCAAGAGTAGAACAGACGCGTGCGAATCGTACTAGTTGTGATATATACACCCCGTATGGTGGAGCTACAGGAACGTCACCATCAAGAAAAGGGAAATTAGTAATTGTGAAATCAAAATCATATATTTTATCATAAATTTTAGTTTTAATTTTGCCAGAGTCAATGATGATAGTAGGATCAGGAAATGGGCAGTATTTAGAATCATCGTTTGCTTTATTAAGTTTCAGTTCTTGCGGGTACATGAGGTCGACATAGTCTAAAAACTGGGGATTGTCAATAGTAAGGATATGCTGTTATCGTTGAAAATTGAAATAAGTTGATCACTGTTTTGTACGGTTCCATTCTGTAGTTTTTTTCAGAAAGTCCCGTTCGTAACAGAACAGAAAAAGATCTGCAATGAGAGGTGCACAGTTTGTACCCATGGGAATTCCAATGACCTGTCGATAAACGATGTTGCCAAACGAACAAAAATATTGTCCAGCAAAAAATTCAGTGCCTTAATCATGTCATCACAAGTCCAGGAACTATGATTATTGTAAATGATATTAGAGAAGAATCCTTGCTTTTTATTACAACAAATGAACTGTAGACCAGAAAATTTGAAAGATAAAATAATTGATCAAAAGAAAGTTTAAGTGGACGTGTTAAATTATTTCGGAGCAAAATAAAATAGCAGAGGTGAAGAGGAGTCAAGTTTAAGTTCAGCAGAGCTATGACAATACACATGCAAACGAATGAAGTTTATATGACCAACACACACCATTGAAATTCAAGAGTATGGTGGACAGAGATAACGTGAAAATTTAAAAGTGTCTAGCACGGGAAACAGGAGTCAACAGTTTGCGGAAATGTGTCAGCTTTAAGAAAATGATTCTTAGGGCCAATACCTCCATAATGACAACATTGGAATATTTTCAGAAAGGTGTTAATTTTTGGTATTTCATATCCAAAACTTTCTCATCTCCGAAGTTTTGATTATACAGTATTCTAAGCAAACACTAGAATGTAATCAATGTAATCAAGGAGAAAAACAGATTTAAAGTCTTCACATTTGTTACCAATTATGGTCAAGTGTTCGGTTCCAAGTTTGAGTGCTCCAATCTTATTGGTTTGTTGGCCCTGTAATGTCCCGATTTTCCACGTAATCATAGAAGCAGAACATATAGTTTTCGTTTATACGTTAAGTAACCTTTTTTGCTTGACTGTTTAATTCTGTTTTAAAGTAAGTGAGAATCGAACTGTCAGTACAAAAAAGAATAGTTAAAAGACAACATCGGAAGCATAAAGAAACAAAGACAAAATAAGAACGGCACATTAAAATGGGACACACATACAGATACTGATACAGCTAACTTTATTGACTAATCACAATGTCAAATATTGAGCGGAATAATTAAACAGTTATACAAGTAAATATGTACGATTTAAGTGATTGGTAAATATGCATTAAGAAGCTTCTTACATTATTACTATCAAAATAACAAAACAGATGAACAATACATATCCTTGTTTGAGCAGTGTATTTGTATAAAAAAAGAAGCCACTGTATCGACCACAGACCCATGAGTAGCGAATGAGTAGGGAGATGTAATCTCCATATGATAGCGCTTTTTGAATGTTGCTGCAAAGAAAATGGAAGCTATGACTATTAGAAAAGTGAAGCCATTACGTTTGTTGTAACTCTGCTTAGTTTGTAGTCTACTTCCGTTGCCAATTTCTGAGGCTGACGTGGAAGTGTCTTCAGTATCCTTAATTTCGAGCTCTTTTCAAGAAGCCCTTGATGAATTCAGCCTCATTAATGTGGCGAAACAGATCGGCTAAAAGATGTATACAGTTTGTGCCCATTGGAATTCCAATAGTCCTCTAAATTGGACAAGTATATTGTCGATCAGGAACTCCAATATTTCGATGACTTCTTCATCTGTATTCATTTTTCCAATTAGGAGTCGTCTTTTTTCGCAAAATGTGCTTGCTTTATACCTATTACAACGGACTCCGTACGCAATTTATGGGAGAAACATCATTTATGAATTAAATCCTTCAGCCGAGATGTCAGTTGTTCATGAGAAATGGCAGTACAAAGTGAAGTCAAAAGTTTTAATGCTGTTATTATGTTATAATTCATAGATGTTTCTTATGGGAGAAATATCTATGAATTAAATCCTTCAGCCAAGATTTCAGTTGTTCATGAGGAATGGCAGTACAAAGTGAAGTCAAAAGTTTTAATGCTGTTATAATGTGAAAATGGTCTACAGTTGAAGAGGTCAAAATACACATTTCATTTACGCCAGTTCTCGAAAAGAAACATCTCAATATCTTTGAAGGCTTTCTTTCAAAGCTAACAAGATTGAGGTTATCAACTGAGACATATATTTTGTAGAACATTTCACAGATCTAGTGATTTGTCGTTGTTTGTATGGGCATTTGTGTAGTTATAGTACCCAGGTACCCAGTACAAATCAGAGGGAAGATCAGGGTTTTCTTCCTTGGTGTAAATTCCAAAGGAAAGAAAAATAGATTCTATAAGATAGACAGCGTAGTAGCTGTGTAGGTTTTTTTTATGCATCCGGCACGTGGATCGGTTTCAGGAGCTCATCTATAGAGCTGATCGGGTGCATCCTCTGGTTGATGGTTTGGTAAAGCCTGTTAAAACGTGTTGTCGGGTCTAAATAGAATATACCTGGTGGTGAACTTTTGTAGGAAAAATGCATGGAGAAACTCCAAGTCCCATTCAGTAAACAGACGGCCCTTTCTTTATTTCTCGATAAAAAGCGGATTCACTGTGGGACATATACAAAGCAAACTTTCCTACCTTTACAAATTCCTTCCCTTTTCCAGTGACATTCAAAACTCGTTGCCGTATTAATCTTTATTTCTCTTTTTGAACAAAAGTCTAGAATTTATTAACTTGTTCTCTTACGAGGGCTCGATGGGGGGTCCCTTTCACGAAATCCCTACACATTTTTCTCCATTTTCCCGTTTCACGAGCGGGAAAATATTTTACAAATACCCTTAAAGAGTCGACCGTTTCCCGTTTCACGGGCTAAATTTTGAGTGGTTCCCGCTTCACGCTCGACATCCCTTCCCGTTTTCAAGTGCACTTTTTTGTCACGATTTCGTTTCCCGCTGGCTTAAAAAAGGTCAATCCCGCTTCCCGGTCATACCCCATCGAGACCCACTCTTACCTGATAAAGCTGAAATACTATTCAATGAACTTAAAACTCATAAATCAATCTGCTGTTTTTGTTTCCATGTTTTAGACCAAAGGGTACAACTAATGATATTTTGTTTGTAATGAAGAGAATATTTTGTACTTAAATTTGATATCACTGTCTCTAAACATTATCCTAATTTATTATGAAATAAGCTTTTGAAGTTAATTGTCTCCTGTGTCCACAGGAACTCGAATAGAAGGATAATTCTTTTTATTTACTAGAACGACGTTTCAGTTTTGGTAATTTTTAATTCTTATCCAATTATTCCTGTATGTTTATTATGGCAAATCCCCTGGGTACAGATAAAAGGACCCTGATAATTTCCAATGCCAACACATGTACACGTATTGCAACCATCATCAGCTTCCCATAATGCACTAAGGTTATACCATCTTTCTTTGTCATTACAGTTTCCATACAAGGGTTGTGTACTTGGTTTAGCTGCAAAAACAGAGGTGGTCATTACAGTTTCCATACAAGGGTTGTGTACTTGGTTTAGCTGTAAAAACAGACTAAAGTATGTAATTAGGTCTATTCGTTCATAAACTTCCAACTTGAGAAAGTTACTAGAACCGAGTAGTACACCATTCTTTTTGCACGCAAAGCCTTGTGTGTGTTTTGTGCATCGATGAGTTGAATACTTTGTATTCTATACACCATGTTACTGTTAAATCCAACAAAAACTGATTTTTTGTACATGTTCACATCTTTAACAGCACTTTGTATATTAACTACAATATGAGCTCTTTAATCTGCTGCAAAACTGGTGCTGTGCTAGATGTTAGCAAGCTTAAATCTAAAAGTTCACACGCAATGTATTAAAGTCATTTTTACTTGTTAAAGGACATTAACATTGTGATATTTTTTTTCTTTTCAAAATCTCAATTTATTATCTCTGAAAATTCTTGCATTTAAACTGACTAAATACCATGATATTAATTTACCAAATGGTTTGTTGTTGCATGTCGTCTTTGTGCATTGAGCTCCATGTTCTGTGCACGTGCAGGTGTTGCAGCCGTCTGCTGTTGTTATTTTCTCGTTGACTAAATATAGTGTTGTTTTAATGCTGTAACCATAGAGACAAACTACGTCGCCATTCTTCGGTGCTGTTTGACCTTTTGTGAAAAAAGATATATTTACTGTGAAATATTTCGTGGGGGTAATTAATTTAAAGAGCAAAGTCTTTTACGTTGTACTTTCATTTAAATTAAAATGCAGTAAAATATTTTCAAACGTTTCTATGCAAACCACACAACCACACTTCATTACAAAAAAAAAGTTTATAATTCAATTTCAGTTCTCGTACTAATTTGGTATTTTCAATGTAAATTCTGTCTTATTCAACTAAATTTCAGTTGTCTTACGCGTTCTTCTGTTTTTGCCTTTCAAATCACGGTAAGTTCTGACTTATCTGTGATTTGGAGTCTACATGGACCAACTCAAAGCGATGAATGTTTTCGCGTTTTGCATCAGGTTTGTACACATCATCCTATATGGTTTAGCAAGGATATGTAGAGTCTGTGAATCCTTGAGGTCAGTTTGCCTTGCACTGAACTTGTCAGTACATAAACAAACGATTACCGAAGGATATGTAGAGTCAGTCAATCCTTGCGGTCAGTTTGGCTTGCACTAAACTTGTCAGCACATTGACAAACGATTACCGAATTTAAAAGGGTAGAAAAATCCAAGAACATGGCATTATTGAGGCCTACAAATGGATCTAACGAGCAAAGTTAATACAAATTAAATGGGTAAGTATGAGCCGCTTTCTGTGGCACCCGTAACACTGCATTATCAGTAACAAATCATATATGTCTGTCTTAATGCTACCCTTTATACTGCTCTCGTTACTGGTCTTTGAATTAACATGCGGTTGCTTTCGTACTTCATTTGTTAATTTTACAATTGGTGAGATAGTATTTGTTTATACACAGGCAAACAACAGTTAGCAGTGGTGAATGAAAGGATATGGAGTAAATGCACATGAGACAACATGAGACAAAGTCTTTACAAATACATGGTAAGAAAACAAGCAAAAGAACAACACTTTTATTGTTGTTCTTCATCATGAAGCAAACATAGGTTTGATTATTCTTCCATTACAATCGTTTGCTTTGTACCAAAGAACTTAAGCTACCTACATTTTGAAAATCTTATTATTTATTTATTTAGTAAGTTGGTTGTTATATACAACTATTAAAAACAACAGGAAACATTACCACTACAAACACTAGAGTTGCTAATTGGTAATCTGATAAGCTCGTTATATTCATTCCTGAAGCATGCATGGCAACCGTCTAAACAAACATGCCCAACAGCTGGCGCTGTCTGTACATATCCATTTACAGTATATATCAGCGCAACACCTACAATATAGTAAAATGATATTACAGAATAGGCTTCTCATTGGTTAAATAAAGCGGAAATGTCATAGCAAACAATAAAGTACAATCAGTTGATTCTGGTTATGTTGTCATATAGTACTTACTTGTCCAAATAAATGTATAAAATAATATATCGATGGCCATTTTATGGAACAGTTCTTATCTTATCAAATAACATTGGAACCATCAGATTACTTTTCCTGTAGATCCTATTGGTAATTGTTCTCTTTAAGTTCTTTTCTTCTTGGAAATAGTCCTCTATTAGCTTCTATATATTTCTTGATTTGGTCTTCCAAATATTTTGATTTTATCTGCACTGAATAAATATAAATTGTCGTAATTACCGTCTAAAGAAACTAAATTAATTGTAAATTCGGTATTTAGTTTAATACTGCTGCTGCTGGTGGACTGTTTATTTACCAAGCCAGTAGTCAAATACTGACACGAAAAGCCAACTTGTAATTATTGTTTGAAAATGTTGTTTAAAACTAGGGAGTATCTCCCTTATGCAAACCTCTGACTAGCTAATTATCTCAGCTTTTCGCGTAGAATCTTTTGTTATTTCATCACTCTCAGTTTTTCTACAGAAAGTGAATTCATAGGTTAGCGTTAAGGTTGAATGATGGTACGGGTTATGGTGATAGAGTAACAAGATTATGGTAAGAATGAATTAAGGGTAAGGGCTAAGATTATTGAGAGGACCGGATCTTTTTCGGGATGCCGGGAGTGGAGGATTTCAAGAAATTCGGGATTTCTATAATTTAAGCACAGGATTTCGTTATAGTTGAAGTATGTTTCAGAGTAATTAATTGAATTAAAGTGCTTCGTAAGAAAAGGGGTGGTCAAGATTCCTGAGTGTGCAGCGCGAAGGCATTTCTTACGGATCACTTTAATTCAATTAATTACTCTGAAACATTTATACCGTGCAATTTATTTAATATATAGAATTTTATATGTGAAAAAATGAATACTGACATCCCACCATCAAAATGGAATCTTCTACTCATGTATATTCATCAATTATTAAGGCTAGATGCATCAAATAGTTAATAAATGTAACAGAATACAGCGAAACCATGCAGCCGGTTAGGCTATTTTAATCGTGTAGTCTGGATGGAGAATATTCGGAAAGACTCGTTGAATAGAAAAATAACCGGTTGCCGTATTTAAAAGATAAGGAAGACTAAACCACTAGAAAGGCTCGGCAGCATTCTTTATATGAAAGGCATTGTCTATTTGATGGAGTAAAGAAGTTGTATTTTTCGAGTAAAGAAGTTGAATGATTCTCATGTCATCAAGGAGAGTTGCCAGGGACGAGGATCTCCCTTCGTTCCTTCGGTATTCTACTGCCGTTGTTTTTTTTTTCGGGAAAGAAAACGGTCGAAATGGATTCGGACTTGATAGAAGACACCCTTAAATATACAACAGATGCCATGACCACTGTCAAACATTCAAGAATGATCCATAACAAAATAACATTCACTTCTGAGTTGCGAATGGTAGATTTTGGCGCCAGTCTAGACGTCCAGTCTCGTATGCGCATAGTAGTAGGGTGTGTGATCTTTTATGCACCCAAAACACCCAGAGCGCTGGGGCGCACTACAATAAGGTAAAACCCCGTCTATCTGACGTCATCGGATCCCATGACTCACGTGACGCAGATCAGATAACCTTATATGATCGGGACGCGTAATCCATGACTCAGATCCATGACCAAGGACACCTTTGGTTGCACACTATGACCCACGTACCTTGATGCCTATTTACATTATGAATTAGATCAGCTTACCAAATTTGGTCAAACCCTATGACTCAGCTCCATGACGTTACCATATACAGATAGGAGCCTGCGGGACGTGTGACCATATACGGAAAACACGCCCAAATATGAAAAACACATTATTTTCGTTCGTACATCGATATAAATTGACAATATGGCAAACGCTTTACTTTTACTCGGGAATCAATTTAGACCCACATGACCTTATTTGCAAACGGGATAGGCATCAGATAGCCATATATGGAAGAGACGTCCAAATATGGTAGACACTTGATTTTTGCTCGGAAATCGATTTAGACCCACATTACTATACATTTTTGTATTTGGAAATGGGATGGGGCATTACGTGACTATATTTGGAAATCGGCGAACTTTAGATTCGATTAAGTGATAGGATAAAGAAGAGTAGAGGAAATAAACGTGTAAATCAATAGCAAGGGAGACAGCTCTGTGGTTGTATCGATGAGCTAGGCGTAGAACGGGAGAAAACTCTAGTAGTGAAGAGAGAGAGTGGCGTCGGATAGCAACGACGTGTTTCAGTTTTTCGGACTTTTAATTGTCACAAAAAATAATAAAAACAGATTCATCATTTTATTATCACAAGTTCATCATTTATTGTTATTTGTAAATGCCTTTCAGCTCGGCATTGACGATCTCTGGATCCCTGGCGGAAAGTTCGTTCACCACGTCTTCCATGGTAAAATTCCAGTATCTGCACTTGACGAAGTGCACGTAGTACAGTTCGTAGTCGTCCCCATCTCCGGGTTAAAGTCGAACGTTTCTGGTCGGGTAACGATGTCTGTTCATAGGGATTCTCTTCCGTAAGTATTCTATCAATGTGTGGTCGACTGAAAAATCACTGATTTTTCAGTCGACCATACCTTGATAGTAAACGCACGGAAGCGAATCCCTGTGGTCTGTTGGCGACCAACACATCTCTGAAGCGCCAATGGTAGGACCGTTTCACTTCCGTCTTCTACGATGGAATCGTCGTCTTCCTCCCTGGCCTCATATCCGGCATCATCGCTCAAGCCCTAGATGTCGCTGCGTAGTCCCGAATGTCGGGCATACCGGGCTTTGAATCGACCACGAGGTATCCGTAAGGTCTCTTCGTGGCCTCTTCGAATCTCTGCACTAAGAGATGTCTGTTGTAAGGGTACATCTGTCTTTCCAGCGTGACGACGAGTTGGCAAACGACGGGATTGACGAAGAGAACGGGGTAGTAGCAGTTTCTCTCTTGATCGTTTCTTTGCCGAAATACAGGTTCTGATTTACGGCGACCACCGACTGGTGTCGATGATGCGATCCTTCCGTGAAGAGGTCGTTGATGCAGGGATCTCTTGCCGAGGTCGTCATCGAGTCGTCCAACACGAGTAAGTTCCTGGTTCTCGCGTCGAAGAAGTGATATGCTTGCAAATCGGACGAGATACCGCGAACGAATTCCACACTGGGAGTCACCACTCTTTTCATCTCGTAAAGGGAAGCAATGCTTGAAAGCCAGACGATCCTTTCCGGGACCGGACTACACGTCGTCCAGGCTCTTTGTAACATTTCCATTACGAAATATGTCTTGCCGCAGGAGGTCGTACCGGAGACGATCACTGTGAACGGATGTCTTCTGTGGTGGCGGTCATGTAAGTCGTGTTGTTGAGGGTGGTGGTGGTAGTATTACTCCAAATTCATGATTATTTCCACGATGCTTCAGCATTGCGTCTCTCCAGGAAAACTGTCGAAGGAAAGGACAACACTCTATTTTATGCCGTGACTGGCTCGATTCCTCTTATAACTTTTCTCGGGAAGTGAAGCAAGCAGCAGCGGCACACTCGTAGAAGATCGTATCTCAGGGTTATTTCCAACATAATTAAATCAACTCCCCTCGTCGTGTGGTAGATCAGTCTCTCGGCGACCATTCCTGTCGTCTCTTCGTTTCTCGTGGGTACGTATTCAAGCAGCGGAAGGTAGACGTGTCCGACATACGATTCGCCTCTCATCATATCGCAAAACACGTACAAACTTCGCGTTGAAGTTTTGAAAGCCGGAACAAACGTCATTGCAAACAGTGCACACTCCCATCTGCCATTCATTAATGAATTAGATCGAGGCAGAGAATTCTTAACCAGGGAAAAGAAATGGGTCGGCAGTGTCGACGAATAAAAAAAACATGCCCATGGTTCCATCGTGCTATCGATACAACTACTCTAATAATCTTTGGTGATGGTGGTGGCGGTGGCTGTGGTGGTGGATGGTGATAGTAGTGATGGTGGCGGTGCACTTCTGTCAAAGGCACATTTGCCGCAAGACTTGCCAAACATAAACAGCGTGGATGCACTGACAAGATCATCAATATTACGGAAGTCTTAGCGAAGACCGCGTGATCTAAGGGACCCAATGCAGCAGACGTTTTCATCAAACACATGGTAAATTTAGAGGACAGACTTCTTAATTTTTTAAGATACGTTGATCCATTGAAACTGACAGACCTAGATAACCAAGCGTTTTAGGTAGTCACCAATATTAGCATTTTTGGAAACCCTTAAACAACGAAAGAGTAGGAGACCATTGCCACGTGACGGGAAGATTCAGAGGCGCTATGCATAATGCGTGTAACATCACCGCATACAAAGAGAAAGGATTCTTTCGCGGTAACAACTCTCATCATGAAAACTATTGGGAAGAAAAAGGATAAAAAGATTAACTGCACACCTCAAAACCACAAAAAGTATATTTCGTTCTCCCTTTCACTCGTAAAAAATGTTCACGAATCTATTGTATTTGAATCTCGATACACGACTAATGAATAACACTTCAATGTTCGTGATTTCACTAGTACACAAAGTGTTCTGGATTACATTTTAGCTACCAAAACAAAAAACAAAAACAAAAAAAAAACACTTGATATCATACTCTTATAACCTTAACGCAAAGACTTCCATTTGACATACTGAACATCCCCGTACGGTTCTCGTACGTATAGTTCCAATTCTAAAATCGCGGGATAAATGTCGATTAAGTCCTTGTCGCCTTTGACACCGGTGATCATCATCATTTTTTCGGAGAAATGACATATGAATTGAAGGTTATCGCGCCGAAACATCACGATGGGAAACAGTTCGGTTAAAAGTAGGTGAAATGGAGAGGTAATCGACGAGGATCTATCCTTCCGTTCAGTTGATGGGAGGCTGACGCCCTTATCACTCTGACGTTTTTCTTTTCCACTCTATCCGAGCTTTTGAACGAGTTTGGCGTAAGGACGGAGTCTCCGACGGTCTTCCCGTAAAGACAAACACTTTCCGTTACAGTTATTTTTTCCGGATGAAAATTATAAACAGTTTCCCTTGATCTTTTTGTACTGCCAGATCAACGCAGAAAATGACCGTGGATTGTAACACACGTTGGCGAGTCTGTACGTAAACTCCCTCTTGTCGATGGGACATCCCAGATCGCCCTGCACTACGACGTTAGTTATGTGCATTCCAGGAGTTCTACCAGAACCGTGAAATCGCTCGAGTTCAACGCTTCCTCGTAGGTTTGGAAAGCGTTCGGTTCTCTTCTGATCAAGATGGTCAACAGCTGTCGGACAATATTCTTTTCTTTATTTTGGTACAGGACGTCTTCTGTGTTCGTCCGAGAGGATGTGTTACTCTTGCAAGTACGGAACCACTTCTTCGACGGGGTTTTCCGGTACCAATCTGACGATTTGTCACGTGTACTCGTGTGAAATCTTTCTGCAAGACTGAAGCAAAAAGTCTGTAATCCGACGTTTTATGTATCTCCTTTTATTTTGTACTGCCGAAAGATTATCATTATCAGATATGTCGGCAATGTCGCAACAAGACTTATTCAGTTGTATGAGTAATAGTGTTGGTAATCTGATCAAAGTCATACTTAAGGTAAATATGAAAAACGGTACGTGATCATAGGTTTTGATCAAATTTGGTGTCTTGGATCATAGATCTGAGTCATGGATCACGCGTTCCTATCATATATAATAGGTTAGCTGGTCTGAGTCACGTGAGTCATGGGATATTGTGACGTCATATAGGCGAGGTTTGACCCTATTTGAGTGCACCGTAGTGGCCAGGGTTTTTTGGGGTGCCTAAAAGATCACACACGGACCCTAGATTGTGATGTTCATAGCGCCATTTCCTGTTTTTAGGATTCTTCACCACTTCTAACATTTTAACATTAATTTTTACGATATGTGTAAATAAAATTTCATATATGGTTTAGTGAAGGGAACATGGTTGGTGTAAATCGATGGAAATTACAAAGTGTATATATAGGTATATAGAGGCACACATTACCCGTTCTACATAAACAAATATGGTTCCTCTAAACAGGGAGTCAAGACACAGAGGTAACATAACTTGTCGATTAGGGTCTCAAACAGGGGAAATCTGGTTTTGCATGCGCAACCCTGTCACTTCCGGTAGTGGTCATGTGACTTCCAGTGACAAGATGTCACCGACTTCAGATCCACCGAGCTATAGTGTGAATGTTTGGTACCCTTATACTACTTCCATCTCCATCTCTCCAGCCCAAGAACCGATAAATTACAAATTCTTTATTGAAACAAACTAAATAATACATGGTTGTGGTACAGTGGAAATTTCAACACTTGTATATGATTGTATTTTATTTTCTCCGTCATGAAGCAGTCATGGGTGAGGGAATGGGGACTGGGGGTTCAAAAAAAAAAATAATAATAATAAATCAAAAATAAATAAAATGTGCTTGTCCTCTTCACCCTTTAAGGCCAAATACTCCTCTCAAATTCCCGAGATGGAGCACGCAAGCAGTACGAGCAGTGAAATGAGCACGCGAAGCATGCCATTTAACAGGGAATTTGTCCATTTTCCCATCACATAGCATCAGCAACAGCAGCAATATTCCCGAGATGAGCACGCGAGCAGCACGAGCAGCAAAATGAGCACGCGAGCA
>MJUU01023312.1:33848-46761 GCA_002080025.1 Modiolus philippinarum
ACAACAAACTTGGTAATTGAATTTTAAGGGTCTAATCACATTACAGGTAAACAACCGGCAGACGTCTCAATACAGGTAAAATCCAGGTAAACACTGTTTAGTTATGATAGTATATACATCAATTATCATCACGATAAAAAAAAAATTGGTCGAATAATTAAACTAGGAGCTTGCAAATTAATATTAAAATGTGCATATTTCTATTAATTCATAATGGTAGAAACACCCTCTTACAAGTATGTTGGAGTTATCGAACCTGATATTCCACTAGAGGCGCGAAACGCTGATATCGTCAATTAAAATATTTTGAACTTTGTTAATTAATACGTGAAGATTGCAACAGGCCTGAATGTCTTGTTACATACTAGTAGTTAATTTAAGAACTGATAACAACAAGAATTATTCTTTTTGAAATAGTCTAGTAGCCCTTAAAATGCTGTTGTATACTGGTCGTGTACCAGTTATCGCCATTTCCACACTATAACTTTGCATTTGATCTTCTGAAATTCGCACTAAAATTTAAATGCGTTATATTGTAAAAATTTACCAAGTAATAGTGTTGTAAACTTGTATTTTTCATGTAGAACCTTTGTTTTATGCTTGTTGACGTTTGTATATTTCCCGTATTTTATGTAAGTTGTTTATGACGTCATGTAATTGTTTACTGGATGTTATGTTGAAAACTTTGAGCTGGGATGGATGTGTTGTTGTTGTAATTGTATTGATGTTGGAATGAACGCATATTAAATTATTTATTATACTGGATTTACTGTTTAAGACCGCTCGAACATGGACTTTGAATTCTGGATATGAAATCTACCTAATTTCACTTCACTGGTGGCAGCAAATAGAAACGTATCTACGCTAAAAGGACTGTGTTTCATTTATCATTTTTGCATTGGATCGATATTCTTTGAAGGAGGGAGGAGTTCATGAATACGTTGTGAACATGGAGGTAACAAGTATTATACCATAAGAAACGGGAGTTTTGAACAATGCTAAGCACTAAGGATAACTGATATCCAAAGTGTATAATTTATAATATTTATTCAAGCACTAAAGATAAAATTGAATCTAAAGTGCACCATTTTCGTTTTCTATGCATCATGTTTTTACAACAATAGTTATATACAAACATCGTTAGTATGGAATATTATGATTTGTCTGAGCGATGTACTCCATTAGAGTTTGATGGGACCAGTTTGTTTGAGGGATTTTGGATGCAATTCTCTCTGTTGGCAAAGAGGTATAACTGGTCACCGGAAGATATTTGTTTTAATATGATAATTTCTTGAGAGGTAAAGCTTTAGAGTACGTTTCTTTTTTACCACAGGGAACTATTCAAGATGTCGATCTTCTTTTTGCCGCTCTGAAGCGTCGTTTCGGTGATTTGGAAACTGCTGAGATATGTAGATCGAAACTACGGGAAATTTTAATGGAAAAACAGGAAAGTGTTCAAGAATACGTTTGTCGTGTTGAAAGAAGGATTTCCCGGGGTGAATGAGGAGTTAATTGTACAGCTTACTGTTGAATATTCATTGTATGGGTATCCAGATGCGGACATTAGTTATAGAGTTTTGACTAATAAACCTTTGTCAATATATAGCTTAATCAATGAAATACTATGGCAACAACACTGTAAAGAAAGCATTCAAAACTTTCAGCAGAAAAAGTCAAGGGACAATGAGTATGTAAACCAGCAGTATAAGGAGAATAAAGTGCACAGAAAACTCTTAAGATGTTGGTACTGTAAAAAACCTGGTCACATAAGGAAATACTGCTACAAAAGACTTAGTAAAGAACAGCAAGCGGAAAGGATTAGAGAATGTAATAATACTAAAAACAGAGACAACAAATCTACACTTACAGAAAACAAGGCATGCACTGCTTCATGTGAGGTACAGAATTTGCATAGTACCTGTACTAAAAATGTAATTTCAACGTGTTGTGACAAAAACTTAAATACGTGTGATATTGATTGTACTCCTGTTGGAGTTATTGAAAGTCACAAAGCCACTGAATCGGTTTGTAAAGAGTCTATGGAAGAGCAAAATATTGAACATTTTCCAATAATTGAATTTGAATCAGAGGCATTTGATTTTTCTGAGTTTGAAACTTTAAGAAATCCTGTTGAAGATAAAAACTGTATATGTTGCAAGGTGCAGTTTAACAATGGATTGACTTTTGTATGTAACAGGACAAGACAACGTGACTTTGTGGGAAATCATGTTCTTACCATCTTGTGGATGTTTTTTGTAAACAACTTTTCGCTGAAACTATTAATGTGATATGAATTAAATACCAAGAAAAACTGTTCAAAGAAATATTGTTCTGCTTAGTAACATGGTTGGATCAAGAGTTTTCTTTTAGGATACTACGTCTATGTAAAGAACATTTCGAGGACGAAATCTTTCAAAAAGGGGTGCAGTGTTGTAAACTTGTATTTTTCATGTAGAACCTTTGTTTTATGCTTGTTGACGTTTGTATATATTTCCCGTATTTTATGTAAGTTGTTTATGACGTCATGTAATTGTTTACTTGATGTTATGTTGAAAACTTTGAGCTGGATGGATGTGTTGTTGTTGTAATTGTATTGATGTTGGAATGAACGCATATTAAATTATTTATTATACTGGATTTACTGTTTACGACCGCTCGAACATGGACTTTGAATTCTGGATATGAAATCTACCTAATTTCACTTCAAATACATTAACCAATCGTATTCATTTTCAGTTTCATTAAGCATGCGCAGTAATATAGTTATTTATAAACATGTTGGTTTTCTCGACAAATTTTGCTGATGTTTGTACCATGTATCGCCATCTTTCAAAATGCATCCATTTTTTATCAAATTGTTATAAAATGAACACTGGCCCCTGAAGTACTCCTAAAAGGGATTGATGAACTAAAAGAGAATAAAGAATGAAAGTTCAGCTGATGCAATTTATCAATGCCAAGTTTGCTTTGTTTTGTTCACAAGAAAATAGTAGACCTTTACAGCCCCAATTCATCTTCATTTGACGATCGGAAGAGAAAGCAACATAGTTAGCATTTATTTCTGGCAGAAAATATAGCTGACACCCCAAGTTCTCTTTTGCAACACCACATGTAAAATTTGTGTTTTTAGCTAATTATCATATGTGACCCCCCCACATAGCAATATATATTTTGAAAGGGCTCCTAAGGGATTTTATCTCAGATGTCACTGTTTTGAAAGATTAAAACAAATATCTTCAAGGAATGTATTTTTAAGATATTGTTGTCATTTCTATACATAACCATGCAACAAAAGTCACACACGATCTTGAAGCATGCAAGAATTGGCGATAACTGGTACACGGCGATATCTGGTACTCAACCAGTATTGCTGCTGTACTGATTCTTTAATAGACAATAAAGACTGGGCTATGTTCTGCCGCTTGCTAGCATATGTTGTTGAATGCATCTTCAGTATTTAATCCATTTGTCCCACTACATTCTTTCATCCAGGTACAAAGGTATAGCACCTTATGTAATGCTTTTCATGTCTTTGATTTCATATTTTGTCCTTGCCCAGTAGGGCACCACGTTTTGTATGGGAACATGTATTTTTAAAATGTGTAACTAGTGCTGATTCAAGTATTATAAAGACCTTCTTTCACCAAAAAATGTATTAAAAATTAAAATGTATTAAATGTATACTCTACTCTATGAAATGACAAAAAGACGACATTTCATCCTACCTTTCCTTTGGATGACACACAAAGACTTCTCAGTTTCTGTTTTGGTTTGAGTATTCTCACCACTTATTTATTTCATCTCATAGAGTAGAGTAGACATTTGATATGGAACTTTGGATTTTTTTTTCCTCCCGACTGCTCCAGCGTGATCCATCAATTGTTTGGCCCATTGGGTAGGAGGCGGAAATTTACTAATTAATTAATATTTAAGCAAAAATGACATAAAATATATTTTTTGCTCATATTTTGTCCCTTTTTTACAGAAAATATACTAGTAATATAAATGAAATAAGACAGACAAAATGGCATCTCCAGCTAAACAAGTGGATCCTTTTGTTATGCAGTATACATCTCATGACACAGGTAAGACATGAAACAGAAATATCAAATATAGCTAAGGACAAAACTAGGATGAAGGGAGTTAAACCTTAGGTTTTAGAATTTACATAAATTTAGATAATAGTAATTGAACAAAGTGTACTCATGAGATATATTCTCATGTACAAGTACACCACATCTAAGAAAAATAGAGCATATACATTTCTAACAGGGAGAATTGTTTTACCAACTCCACACTGCATTAAAGGACAAACTCCTGTATTAAATATTTTATAAAAGGATATGGAGTAAATGAACGTGAGACCATATATGTTAACTCCGACTGCATTTATTTTAATGAGCTGTATGGCCATTTCATAAATTTATTCCATGTCAGCAGCACTAGAACCCAAACATAGGAATTCCATTATTGCAAAAAAATGTTATGAATGCATAAAACCAAACGAAATCTGAAAATCAGAAATATCAAATATAGCTAAGGACAAAACTACAATGGAGGGAGTTAAACATTACATTTTAGAATATACATAAATTTAGATAATAGTAATTGAACCGCTCAACGAAGTGAACACATGAGATATTACACTGCATCTAAGAAAAAAAAAGAGCATACATCTCTAACACGGGTAATTGTTTTACCAACTCCACACTGCATTAAAAGACAAACTCCTGTATTATATATTTTATGAAAGGATATGGAATAAATGAACATGAGACCATAACACATATGTTTACTCCATCTGCAATTATTTTAATGAGCTGTATGACCATTTTGGAAATTTATTCCTCATCAGCAGCACTAGAACCCAAACATAGGAAATCCATTATTGAAAAAAAAAGTTTAGAATTCATGAAACATATGGTAAGACATGATACACAGGTAAGACATGACTCAAGTAAGACATGATACACAGATAAGACATGATACACAGGTAAGACATGATAAAGGTATGACATGACACAGGTAAGACATGATACACAGGTAAAACATGACAGGTAAGACATGATACACAGGTAAGACATGATACACAGGTAAGACATGACACAGGTAAGACATGACACAGGTAAGACATGATACACAGGTAAAACATGACTCAGGTAAGACACGACTCAAGTAAGACATGACACATGTAAGACATGATACAGGTAAGGCATGACACAGGTAAGACATGATTAGATAAGACATGAGAAAGGTACGACATGACACAGGTAAGACATGATACACAGGTAAAACATTACTCAGGTAAGACATGATACATGTAAGACATGATACACAGGTAAGACATGACACAGGTAAGATATGATACACAGGTAAGACATGATACAGGTAAGACATGATACACAGGTAAGACATGATACACAGGTAAGACATGACACAGGTAAGACATGATACACAGGTAAGACATGATACAGGTAAGACATGATACACAGGTAAGACATGATACACAGGTAAAACATGACTCAGGTAAGACGTGATACAGGTAAGACATGATACACAGGTAAGACATGACACAGGTAAGATATGATACACAGGTAAGACATGATACAGGTAATGATACACAGGTAGAAGATGACTCAGGTAAGACATGATACAGGTAAGACATGATACACAGGTAAGACATGACTCAAGTAAGACATGACACATGTAAGACATGACACAGGTAAGGCATGACACAGGTAAGACATGATAAAGGTACAACATGACACAGGTAAGACATGATACACAGGTAAAACATGACTCAGGTAAGACATGATACAGGTAAGACATGACACCGGTAAGACATGATACACAGGTAAAACATGACTCAGGTAAGGCATGATACAGGTAAGACATGATACACAGGTAAGACATGACTCAGGTAAGACATGATACAGGTAAGGCATGACACAGGTAAGACATGGTACAGATAAGACATGATAAAGGTAAGACATGACACAGGTAAAACGTGACTCAGGTAAGACATGATACATGTAAGACATGACTCAGGTAAGACATGATACACAAGTAAGACATGATACACAGGTAAAACAACTCGGGTAAGACATAATACAGGTAAGACATGATACACAGGTAAGACATGACACATGTAAGACATGATACAGATAAGACTATAAAAATCTAACACTATGGCGAGGGTCAGACAGAAAAATCTCAGACACCCAAGGGTGAGATTTCAAGTACTCGGAGGAAGCTTGCTGAGTCCGAGACGCTAGGTACACAGGTTAGATATGACACAGGTAAGACATAATATATCTAAAACATGACACAGGTAAGATGTGATACAGGTGAGACATGACACAGGTAAGACATGATACAGGTAAGTTGTGATATGGGTTAGATAGGACACAAGTAAGACATGATACAGATAAGACATGATATAGGTAGGAGGTGGTACAGGTTAGACATGATACAGATAGGACATGATGCAGGTAAGACATGGTACAGATAAGACATGATAAAGGTAAGACATGACACAGGTAAAACGTGACTCAGGTAAGACATGATACATGTAAGACATGACTCAGGTAAGACATGACACAAGTAAGACATGATACACAGGTAAAACAACTCGGGTAAGACATAATACAGGTAAGACATGATACACAGGTAAGACATGACACATGTAAGACATGATACAGATAAGACTATAAAAATCTAACACTATGGCGAGGGTCAGACAGAAAAATCTCAGACACCCAAGGGTGAGATTTCAAGTACTCGGAGGAAGCTTGCTGAGTCCGAGACGCTAGGTACACAGGTTAGATATGACACAGGTAAGACATAATATATCTAAAACATGACACAGGTAAGATGTGATACAGGTGAGACATGACACAGGTAAGACATGATACAGGTAAGTTGTGATATGGGTTAGATAGGACACAAGTAAGACATGATACTGATAAGACATGATATAGGTAGGAGGTGGTACAGGTTAGACATGATACAGATAGGACATGATGCAGGTAAGACATGATACAGGTAAGACATTATACACAGGTAAGACATGACACAGGTAAGACATGATACAGGTTAGACATGATACAGGTAAGACATGATCTTCATGTAAGACATGATATACAAGTAAGACATGATATACAGGTGATATGATAGACAGGTAAGACATGATCTACAGGTAAGACATCATATACAGGTAAGACATGATATACAGGTAAGGCATGATACAGGTAAGACATGATGCAGGTGAGACATAACACAGGTTTCTGTTATACATAACACGGGTACATGAAGAGTCACACACAGAAAACAATGATAACAGTTTTTGAAAATTATATGATATTTGTCCTTTTAAAATTCAACTACTTCGTGTACAAGATGAACATATTTACATTTTACCATAGGTAATCTTTTAATTATATTTTAGCCCTCACTAAAGATAGAGTAAAAATATAGAGACATAAAGTGGTAAATAATAGTAAAATTGCATTATCTACATTTTACCATAGGTAATATATCTTTATTGAATTTTTAGTCCTCACTATAACTAGGGTTAAAATATGTATATAGGGTATAAAGTTGCTAAGTAGGTGACAATATATTCTTATTTTTAAGTTATTAGACTTCATAAAAGACAGTGCTAGATTGATTCAGAATAATATCCTATAACATTTGTAAATGGCATGTCAAGTCAAATAATCCAGAAATTCTGCTTCTGACGTAAGGACTGTTTTTATAATTTCTCATTTGATATTAAAAAAAAACATTTATGTTATGATTTGTAAATTGTTGCCCTGGATGGAAGAAAGTAAAGATTTTTAGCTTTTTTATGATGAAAAAAAAAATTATAGTATAAACACTTGAAAGCAGTTTGCATCTTTGCTCGATTTGATAAATAATTTTGAACTTCTAAAGATTTGGGCTTCTAGAAGCTGAGAACTTGAATGAGTTTTCTGGATTAATGCGCTTATGCAAATTAACTCAATCAAGATAACAATTCTGAATGCCTACCCTAGAAGTCCATAATTGTATATCATATATTTTACTAAACGGGATTTTATTGGATCAGAGAAATCATGTGACCTAAAAATAATTCAGATGTTTTGACAAACATCCTCGATTTGACAACACAGCAGAGAACAACCCCGTTATTTCCCACTGAACAATACGGATACGACATCACAGCTGGAAACCCCGATGATCCTGAAAAGAACTTGCAGAATTTACCAGTCTCCTTTGCGATATTTAAACCTTAATATGACCTCTTGATGTGGAATTAATGAAACTGTTTGAAATATATAATAAAACAATTATGACCCTCTGTAGACGTGAAACATCCAGATTTGTCAACCCTTGGAGGGGTTATTTCACTCAGATCAGGCACAGTCCTTGGGAAACAACTTTCCTCTGGTTGACAAATTTGGATGTTTTCCTTAACAGCCGGCAATAATTGTATATATAGTTAGTAAGTTGTTTTGATACAGTTTGGATAATGTTGCCATGAACTGGTTTGTTATCAGAACAGAAGTATAATAGCTTCTTACATTAGAGTAGATTAAAGATTATATGAATCTTACATCGGTGAAAAGGCAAGATCAAGAAATCTCAGACACCCAAGGGTAAGATTTCAATATTTCTCTGATGAGGCTTGCCGAGTCAGAGAACCATTGAAATCTTACCCGAGGGTGTCTGAGATTTCTAAATCTTGCATTTTCAACGGTGTTTGATTGATTTTCTCACTTTTGTTCATACAAACGTCTTTCGGAATCTTTCATGTAGTCCTTACCATCCACCATTACTTACAGCGACTCACCATGACGTCAATGACATCATAGCATGCACGAGGCTGTCTCACATGGGGTGGTGTGAGACAGAAAAATCTCACACTGCTAAAAACAGGAACTGACCTGTCTCAAAAGTGAGAAAAAGATATCTTTCATGATTGTAAGAAATTCTGTCTTTGCTCAAGTAAAGCACAGCAAAACAAGGGAATAAGACAATGAAAGATATATTCAGATCTTTGATTTTGGTCAAATGTAGTTGCTGTTTCTTCGGTAAGACATGATTTTAAAACCTTCAATTAAAAAGCAATTGAAGTCCTCCTTTCAATATAATGTGATGTTACATCATTTGTTATATTTCATCATGGATTCTGTTGTTGATATTGACTAGATTTATGTATTTTTAAATTTTCAGATAAGTTGATACAGAAGGCTGTTAATGGTGTTAGAAGTAATAAATACAAGCCTGTTGATTATGACAAACTAAGACTTTTAGCAGCAGAAAAAAAGTTTTCAGCGCATAAATCATTATTAAAAGTTAAAAAGATAGAACAATTATCCAAACAAAGTAAAGAGAACAATCTGTTAAAACAACATAAATTAGTATGGAATAAAGAACTTATACGTCTGAATAACCTGAGGAAGAGATTACAGTCAGATGTCGACCTCCATCGCGGTGTAAATTTAACACAAGGAAATCCATGTTGTTCTTTGTTTGAAGATTTTGAAGGTTTTGAGGCATCGTTAGATGTAGAATTTGCAAAATTTAAATCCAGTACCACAGAACCAGTGTGGAATCTAAGGTATGTAGTACTACAAAACTTCTATGGAACCTTATCTATTTTTAGCTCACCTCACGAAGGGAGGAGGGCTTATGTGATACCCCTAGCGTCTGCGTCCGGTTTGGAAGAATGGTTAAAGTCTATTCCTGCTTACTGACATGTCCCACATCAACCATAATGGTATGTATGATGCATTTTGGAATGACAACTGCAATGCATGCCTTGGATGCTGTCTGTGACCTACATCTTATGCATTAGCGACTTGGTTAGATAGAATGGTAAAATCCATTCCCGCTTACTGACATGTCCAACCTCAACCATATTGGTATTTATGATGCATTTTGGGATGACAACAAAAATGCATGCCTTGGAATGTGACTGTGACCTATATTTTTACGCATGAGCGACTTGGTTAGGTAGAATGGTTAAAGTCCATTCCTGTTTACTGACATGTCCCACATCAACCATATTGGTATGTATGATGCATTTTGGTATGACAACTGCAATGCATGCTTCAGATGCTGTCTGTGACCTACATTTTACGCATGAGGGACTTGGTTAGGTAGAATGGTTAAAGTCCATTCCTGCTTACTGACATACCCCACATCAGTCATTTTTGCGTGTATGAAGCATTTTGGGATGACAACAATATTGTATGCTTCAGACGCTGACTTTGACCTATATTTTACACATGAGCAACTTGGTTAGGTGTGATGCATTTGGGGATGACAACAACAATGTATGCTTTGGATGCTGACTGTGACCTACATTTTATGCATGAATGAATCCGTTGAAAAGAATGAATATAGTACATTCCTGCTTACTGACATTTTTTAATGTGACAATGCTGCGCAACGAGTTGATCTTAGCAGGCTGTGGCTGCTTTCTATGTTTGACATAAGTGAGAAATGATAAGTCCAGAAGCATAGCAAGTTGCAGGGCATTCAGTCTGGAAAATAAGATCAAGCTGCCTGACCAAAGAAAATTTAAGGACATTCTGTTTCAATCATAAAGATTAAGAACAACAAAAGGGTTGTTCAATAGACCAGTTTCCAATTGGTGAATTTTCATGGAAAATTCTGAGTTCACAATCTAGATTTTTTGGACATCACAATGTTATGTGATGCAATTTACTCCGATTGACCCCACATCAATCGGGTAATTCATTCATAAAAAGAAATTGGATATTGGTCTATTACTTGGTTCTATTGTGTATTTGTAGAGACTTTATCTCATGTTCATATACTGAATATCCTTCGTTGTTAATAAGGAAATGTCAAATTTTCAAAAAAACATTTTTCAAGATTGATTTCTGGAATTTTAGCAACACTGACTGAAATTATGCCCAATACATGTATGTGTTTCAGTCAGACAGTTTCTGATATACCTGAATGGATAGATAGAATTCATGTTCATTATACAGTGTACAAAATCACAATATACACAAGGTAAAAAATTGATCGTCTCCTTCTCATGTGGAATGAGTACCCACATGGACTTCAACATTGAGTGATGATCCCCAACCTAAAGGACGTATTAGACCAGCATACAGTATTTCTGTCTTGTGAATATGGTCATGCTTGTATCAATTGGACTATTTTGTCATAATATATATATGTTAGGGGCAATTAGCAAAATCAGGCATTAAGCCTTTTTCCTAGGCAATAAGCTAATGCCTAGTCAGTAATGTTATTGACTGAAACAATTCAGGCATTAGTCTTAAAGACTAAGAAATAGACCTATTGCCCGAATAAAATAGCCAGGCATATAGGCTTATTGCCGGTGACCTTCTCAACTACATGTATAATAAAGTCTAGAAAAAACGTCATAACATTTTACAAATAACATGAATAAAGTATTTATAATCAAAATTACAGCTTATTCTTACATTATGCAAAACCAACATTTTCTTTGTCACTTATTGTGTTTGATAAAAGCACTTGCTTTGTAAAATTTCCTACTCTTGCATCAATTGGTGTGCAAATATACTCAATTCAGATATACTATTGGTTTTAAATTTTGATCTGATAAACAGATGAAGACATTTTGCTTGTTTAACAGAAAAATTTTAACAAAGTTGCTAAGTGAAAAATATCTAGTTCCTAAGATATGGACCTTACTTAAGAACTTAACAAAAGTGTGTGACAGAGGTTTGGATGGACAAGAGTAACACTGCATCTTCAGAAGAGAGTAAATATACTGAGCACCAATTAAAATGCCAACACCTGATACAAATTCCCCAGAAATCTTCTATGTTGAACTATGCTTATTTACTAATCAGATCAGATGCCAAAAGATTCTCCTTCATGCTTTTTTAACTCACTTTTGAAAATAAGTCACATCATCAACTTTTGATGGAGTGGTTAAAATCAAAACTCTCAAATTGTCTGAACATTGCTATCACACTGACGAAAACAATGACAAATGCGTCATTCATCAAGTTCTGAGTTCTAATGTTCAGAGTTAAAATTTGTCACCGAATGTAATTTTTGATTATATTATTACCAAGTTTTGAGAATTTCCATTCAAAGATCTAAAAAAAATTGCAGAAATGTTCATGGCAAATTTTAAAAGAAGCTGAAAAAATAAACTAGGTCAGCGCCATCTAGGGAGGATCAACGTAAAACTACTTTCGGTTAATAGCTAGGAAAACAAACTATTTTGACAAATTACCCAGGGGAAATTTGAAATCTCTGGAATTCATGGATTAAATGAAAATTGGTCCAAAATAAGGTCGGAATATGTGTTCTTGGTGTCAAGCTTGTAGTTAAAAAAAATAAAGACTCAATGATCTATTATTCAATTTTCAAACCAGAAATGACAAAATTACAGTAAAATCTATAAAGTATTGAGAAAGGTTAAAATTAGGTTTAAGATTGAATAAAAACTGCCTTTCTCAATATTTATGTTATCCGTCTGTTCAGAGATTAAAATTAAATGAAAACTATTCATAAGAACAATGTCTTTATTTCATTTCGAAATATTCATTACTGTGTAGGAAATAGTCAGAATTTGACATCAATAATTTCAGGAAATAAGCCTAATGTCTAAAAAAATTTAGGCAATAAGTAAGTGCCTAGGCATTAGCTTATCGCCTAGGAAATTGGCTTAATGCCTAATTTTGCTTTTAGCCACTAACATATATATAATTTTAATTTAAGATATTTATTTTGTAGGGAAGATCTACAATACTGGTTACAGGAAAACATGGAGGATTTACGTATGATTTATTTTGTATGGAAGATCTACAGTACTGGTTATAGGAAAACATGGAGGATTTACGTATGATTTATTTTGTAGGGAAGATCTACAGTACTGGTTACAGGAAAA